>CM035136.1:85979224-86269953 GCA_020205605.1 Panax ginseng | reverse complement strand
GTGATTTTCAATTTTAACCTAAGACCTATTTATAGAAATCGCTTAGAACACCAAAGCATAAAATTTAATATAATATTAATATATATAAAAATATTATACGATTCCTTGAAATCTTAATCTCAAAGAATTCACACATGCCAACCTTCTAGAAAAAAATAAAAAAAAAATGTTTTTCTAATTTAAAATAATTTAAACTTCCAAAAATCAATTATTTCGGAGCTTCGGAACTTTAATAATTCATATTAAATAGCCCTTTTATCAGAAAATTCGACTCTCGCGAATTTTTATAGGAAATTCAATTCTCTACAACTTTGCAGAAGAAAGTTTTTCCAAATTCCAAACAAAAAATTCGTCAAATCCACAAACCAATGCATTTTACAAAGCTATAATCAAATTTCACCAATAAATGGGGTCCAATCGACATGTTTAACATGTTTTAAACATTTATTGCAACAAAAATACTCTTCCTCCTCATATACTCATATCCCACATTCGTTGTAAAAATATCACCATTATTATATTATTAAAATATAATAATATATATTTAAATGAATTATTTTATCGTAAAAGATAAAATATTAATTTTCAACAATTGTCACATTAAAATTTTCTCCATGTATATCCACATAAAATCAATATTTTCCTCATCATATGAATCAATAATTAATTATTCACAAATAATATTACAGTAATCACAATATCGACAACTGCAAGCTCCTCAGAGCAGAGGGCTTTCCAATAAGAATTTCTCCTTATCAAGCCAAGCAATTAGGTGACCAAACCTCTCCTTAGATGTAACTTTCTAGATATTACCAATAGTGTTATCTAATAATATTATTCAGATAATATGAATTATTGCTTCGATAATGAAAAAAATATGTAATAACAATTTATCAAACAACAAAGAATATAAAATATCAACGCAGCAATTATTGAATCAATAAAATAAAATACCGAATAAGAATTATCGTGAACCATTATTGAGTAGTGCCTTCACGTAAGAGTCAATAATTGGTGCAATACTGCAGCTACTATGCAACAACGCCAGACATCGTGTTTTAAACCAACGGGTATTCAACAAAGGTAAATTCAGAATAACTACGCCGTTATTTTTAAACAACTTATATTTGTCGCTTTTCTTCATCCAATCGCTTCATTATGGGGCCCATAAAGATCAAGGCCATTGCATTTAATATTCCCGATAAAGATTTAATATTCCACGCACCAAACAAATATTCCCCGGCTAATAATGAATATTTTATAACCACTTGCTTATTTTGAAATACTTTAAGATTTTACCCATAACTATCCACATTAATCAAATCCACCCTTTACTATTTCAAAATAATAAATAGAGAAAATTAAATTTCATTTATTAATTATTTGGGGTATTACAACTAAAACGTTTTTCTTAAAAAAAAAAAATAATTAAAACCTCAAAAATCAATTATTCCGTAACTTTAATAATGAATAATAAATAGCCCTTTATCGTAAAAAATTTGAATCTTTATGTCCATTCCATAGGAAATTCAATTCTCTACAACTTTGTAAGTTTAAGTTTTCTAAATTCCAAGCGTAAATTCAACCAAACCACATACTGGACGATTTTACTGTGCTATAATCAAATTTTAGTCAAGAAATGGGGTCCACAAACATAAAAAACATGTTTTAAATATTTTTAGTAACAAAAATATTCTTCCTCATACGTAACTTTCTAGACATTGCAAATAATGCTATCTAATAATATTATTCAAATAATATGAATTATCGATCCGATAATGGAAAATATCAGATATAGTGACAATTATCGAAACAACAATAATATAAAATATCAACGTAGCAATTGTTGAATCAATAAAATAAAATATTGAACAAAGAATTACCGTAATAATTATTGAAGTAGTGCCTTCACGTAAGAATCAATAATGGTGCAACATCGTCTTCACATACAAGCAACACAAACAGACATCGTGTTTTAACCACCGGTATTCCAAACAAAGTTAATCTGTCAGAATAACTACAAGCGTTATTTATAAAATCTCATACTTGTCGCTTTTTTCATCCAATCGCACATGGGCCCACAAAAGGTCGCTACCGTCGCATTTAATATTCCCCTACGTAGTAAAGAATATTCCACCACCAAACTAATATTCCCTAACAATAATGAATATTTTATAACCACTTGCTTATTTAAAATATTTCATGATTTTCCCCATAATATTCCATAGTGAGTAAAATTCAAGAATAACGATCAAAACATGGATACAATCAAAGATATTAACCATAATAGACACCTCGATAAAAAGAAGAAAATTTCATTTTTTGGTGAATAGTGTCAGATCTCGTGAATAAGGCCGTATACGTGAATAGTAACCCGACACAAAAAGGTAGAAATTCACAATAATATTCATATCAATATTTCTAAGATAATGATATCAAGGAAATAATATCATTTACGTAAGAAAATAGCATCCCTTACCTCAAAAAGATAATACTTCCGATCGAATACCTGGGATATAGTGTCAAGGAACTTTCACCAGATAAGAACACTCAAAGTATCAAAATACTCACAATAATACGCTCGATAATATAGAGAGAAAACTTCAGATTCTGTGTGATTTTCAATTCTAACTTAAGACCCTATTTATAGGAAAATGCTTAGAACACCAAAGCGTAAATTTAATAAAATATAATATATATATAAAAAAAAATTCACGCCCACCTTAGACAACTGATCTCAGCTCATTTACCATGCTAGTGGGGCCCACCAACATAATTAATGTGACGCCCCCAAAATAGGTCCATTCCATCCAACCCATTCTGAGTCGCCAAATACATGGTACAGAAATAACTACAACTTTATTAATACATTTGTCGGCAAAATACTTAACAACATATATATCATGTGAGTTTAAAAAACAATTATTGTCTTCAGACAATATACATACCCAAATAAATCCTCATCACAATTATTTATACATTATTTTACAAAATGGTGAGGACTACTAAACAACTCTTTCTAGAACCTTTATTCCATACCCGACTAAGTACTCGCTACATTCTCGCTTCCCGAGAAGAAAAATGGAACAAAAAGGAAAAGGGTGAGCTCGACTAGCCCAAGAAGAATATTATGACTAAGATAATATACAACAAAATTATCGTTAGTCTTTAACAGGAAAAATATAATAGAATACAATAGACAACAAGTTTTAAATCAATATTCGCAATGAAATAATAATTCATTAGAAGAGTTAAGTAGAGAATGCAAACTACTATCTTCTATGTATGAATTTTAAAGTTCATCGCCTATTTTTATCCCCAGTAACATCAATCAATACATATCCGGGATCAAATATTCATCCTTGCACTACATGTGCCAAGGACATTCACCAGCTTGGTCATGTTCATCTAAACACCTGCTCATCTTTCAGACTACGCCAAAGATATTCATCGTAAATCATGAAAAATATTTTTTAAAGAAACGAATCCAAGGAAACAAAATGACAAGGATTAAGGATTAAGGATTAAGGATTCAGATTTTGTTTTATCCACGCCCAAAAATACCACAAAAATAATCATAGTGGTGTAAAATTCAAGAATGATCGTAACATGGATACAATCAAAGCTAAGTATCCGTAATATATATTTTGGACAAAAAGAAAATTTTCATTTTTCGATGAATAAGGCCGATAACGTGAATAGTAATCTCACACCAAAAGTTCCAAATTTGATAAAAACTTCAGATCAATATTTCAAAGATAATGATATTGAAGAAATAATATCATTACAAAAAAAAATATCCTTACCTCGAAAAGACAAAGATTTAGTTGAAACACCGGATATAGGCTATGACTTGAACTTTCACCGATAACAATACTCAAAGTATACTCAAAATACTCACAAGAATACGCCGATAATATAGAGAGAGAAAACTTCAGCTCGTGTGATTTTCAATTCTAACCAAGCACCTATTTATAGGAAATCGCTTAGAACACCAAAGGTAAAATTTAATATAATATTAATATATATAAAAATATTATAATGTATTCCTTGAAATCTTAATCTCAAAGAATTCACACATGCCAACCTTCTAGAAAAAATAAAAAAACGTTTTTTAATTTAAAATAATTTAAACTTCCAAAATCAATTATTTTGAGCTTTCTAACTTTAATAATTCATATTAAATAGCCCTTTTATCGTAAAATTTGACTCGCTAATTTTTATAGGAAATTCAATTTCTACAACTTTGCGAAGAAAGTTTTTCCAAATTCCAAACAAAATTTGGTCAAATCCACAAACCAAGCATTTTTATAAAGCTATAATCAAATTTCACCAATAAATGGGGTCCACCGACATGTTTAACATGTTTTAAACATTTATTGCAACAAAAATACTCTTCCTCCTCATATACTCATATATCCCACATTCGTTGTAAAAATATCACCATTATTATATTATTAAAATATAATAATATATATTTAAATGAATTATTTTATCGTAAAAAGATAAAATATTAATTTTCAACAATTGTCACATTAAAATTTTCTCCATGTATATCCACATAAAATCAATATTTTCTCATCATATGAATCAATAATTAATTATTCACAAATAATATTACGTAATCACAATATTGACAACCGTGCAGCTTCCTGTGAAAGAGGGGCTTCCAATAAGAATTTCTCCTTATCGGGCGCAAGTAATTAGGTGACCAAACCTCTCCTGTATGTAACTTTCTAGACATTACCAATAGTGTTATCTAATAATATTATTCAGATAATATGAATTATTGCTTCGATAATGAAAAATACTTGTGTAATAACAATTTATCAAACAACAAAGAATATAAAATATCAACGCAAGAATTATTGAATCAATAAAATAAAATATCGAATAAAGAATTATCGTAACCATTATCGAGTAGTGCCTTTCACGTAAGAGTCAATAATTGGTGCAATACTGCAGCTACTACGCAACAACGCCAGACATCGCGTGTTTTAACCACCGGTATTCCAACAAAGGTAAACTCAGAATAACTACGCCGTTATTTTTAAACAACTTATATTTGTCGCTTTTCTTCATCCAATCGCTCAACATTATGGGGCCCATAAAGATCACGGCGTCGCATTTAATATTCCCCGACAAAGATTTAATATTCCACCACCAAACAAATATTCCCGACAATAATGAATATTTTATAACCACTTGCTTATTTTGAAATACTTATGATTTTACCCATAACTATCCACATTAATCAAATCCACCCTTACTATTTCAAAATAATAAATAGAGAAAATTAAATTTCATTTATTAATTATTTGGGGTATTACAACTAAAACGCTTTTTCAAAAAAAAAAATAATTAAAACCTCAAAAATCAATTATTCCGTAACTTTAATAATGAATAATAAATAGCCCTTTATCGTAAAAAATTTGAATCTTATTCCATTCCATAGGAAATTCAATTTCTACAACTTTGTAAGTTTAAGTTTTTCTAAATTCCAAGGTAAATCGATCAAAATCCACATACCGATTTATTTTGCTGTGCTATAATCAAATTTTAGTCAAGAAATGGGGTCCACAAACATAAAAACATGTTTTAAATATTTTAGTAACAAAAATATTCTTCCTTACACGTAACTTTCTAGACATTGCAAATAATGCTATCTAATAATATTATTCAAATAATATGAATTATCGATCCGATAATGGAAAATATCAGATAGTGACAATTATTGAAACAACAATAATATAAAATATCAACGTAGCAATTGTTGAATCAATAAAATAAAATATTGAACAAAGAATTACCGTAATAATTATCGAGTAGTGCCTTCACGTAAGAATCAATAATTCGTGCAACACCACAGCATCATCGCAAGCAACACAAACAGACATCGGTTTTAACCACCGGTATTCCAACAAATGTTAATTCAGAATAACTACGCCTGCTATTTATAAAATCTCATACTTGTCGCTTTCTTCATCCAATCGCTGTTATGGGGCTCACAAAGGTCATACCGCGCATTTAATATTCCCCTTACGTAAAGAATATTCCACGACCAAAACTAATATTCCCTAACAATAATGAATATTTTATAACCACTTGCTTATTTAAAATATTTAAGATTTTCCCATAATATTCCATAAGGAGTAAAATTCAAGAATAACGATCAAAACATGGATACAATCAAAGATATTAACCATAATAGACACCTTGGATAAAAAGAAGAAAATTTTTATTTTTGGTGAATAAGGTCGATCCGTGAATAAGGCCAGATACGTGAATAGTAACCCGACACAAAAAGGTCGAAATTCCACAATAATATTCATATCAATATTTTAAAGATAATGATATCAAGGAAATAATATCATTTACGAAGAAAATAGCATCCCTTACCTCAAAAAGATAATACTTCGATCGAATACTCTGGATATAGTGTCAAGGAACTTTCACCAGATAAAGAACACTCAAAGTATCAAAATACTCACAATAATACGCCGATAATATAGAGAGAAAACTTCAGATTCTTGTGTGATTTTCAATTCTAACTTAAGCACCCTATTTATAGGAAAATGCTTAGAACACCAAAGGTAAATTTAATAAAATATTAATATATATAAAAAAAATTCACGCCCACCTTAGACAATCGATCTCAAATTTCATTTACCATGCTAGTGGGGCCCACCAACATAATTAATGTGACGCCCCAAAATAGGTCCATTCCATCCAACCCATTCTCGAGTCGCCAAATGCATGGTATGTAAATAACTACAACTTTATTAATACATTTGTCGTGCAAAATACGACAACATATATAACTGTGAGTTTAAAACAATTATTGTCTTCTAGACAATATACATACCCAAATAAATCCTCATCACAATTATTTATACATTATTTTACAAAAATGGTGAGGACTACTAAACAACTCTTTCTAGAACCTTTATTCCATAATTCGACTAGTACTCGCTACATTCTCGCCTCCCCGAGAAGAAAAATGGAACAAAAGGAAAAGGGTGAGCTCGACTAGCCCAAAGAAGAATATTATGACTAAGATAATATACAACAAAATTATCGTTAGTCTTTAACAGGAAAAATATAATAGAATACAATAGACAACAAGTTTTAAATCAATATTCGCAATGAAATAATAATTCATTAGAAGAGTTAAGAGAGAATGCAAACTACTATCTTCTATGTATGAATTTTAAAGTTCATCGCCTATTTTTATCCTCGTAACATCAATCAATACATATCTGGGATCAAATATTCATCCTTGCACTATGTGCCAAGGACATTCACCAGCTTGGTCATGTTCATCTAAACACTGCTCATCTTTGCACTACTGGCCAAAGATATTCATCGTAAATCATGAAAAATATTTTTTAAAGAAACGAATCCAAATGAAACAAAATGACAAGGATTAAGGATTAAGGATTCGTATTTTGTTTTATCCACGCCCAAAAATACCACAAAAATAATCATAGTGGTGTAAAATTCAAGAATGATCGTAACATGGATACAATCAAAGCTAGTATCCGTAATATATATTTTGGACAAAAGAAAAATTTTCATTTTTTCGATGAATAAGGCCGATACGTGAATAGTAATCCACACACCAAAAGTTCCAAATTTGATAAAAACTTCAGATCAATATTTCAAAGATAATGATATTGAAGAAATAATATCATTACAAAAAAATATCCTTACCTCGAAAAGACAAGATTTTTAGTTGAAACACCTGATATAAATGACTTGAACTTTAACCGTATAACAATACTCAAAGTATACTCAAAATACTCACAAGAATACGCCGATAATATATAGAGAGAAAACTTCAGCTTCAGTGTGATTTTCAATTCTAACCCAAGCACCTATTTATAGGAAATTGCTTAACACCAAGTAGTAAAATTTAATATAATATTAATATATATAAAATATTATACGTATTCCTTGAAATCTTAATCTCAAAGAATTCACACATGCCAACCTTCTAGAAAAAAAAAAAAAAACTTTTTCTAATTTAAAATAATTTAAACTTCCAAAATCAATTATTTTGAGCTTCTAACTTTAATAATTCATATTAAATAGCCCTTTTATCGTAAAATTCGACTCGCTAATTTTTATAGGAAATTCAATTTCACAACTTTGCGTAAGAAAGTTTTTCCAAATTCCAAACAAAAATTGGTTTAAATCCACAAACCAAGCGATTTTAAAGCTATAATCAAATTTTACCAATAAATGGGGTCCACCGACATGTTTAATATGTTTTAAACATTTATTGCAACAAAAATACTCTTCCTCCTCATATACTCATATATCCCACATTCGTTGTAAAATATCACCATTATTATATTATTAAAATATAATAATATATATTTAAATGAATTATTTTATCGGAAAAAAGATAAAATATTAATTTTCAACAATTGTCACATTAAAAATTTTTCCATGTATATCCACATAAAATCAATATTTTCCTCATCATATGAATCAATAATTAATTATTCACAAATAATATTACGTAATCACAATATCGACAACTGTGCAGCTCTCAGAAAGAGGGGCTTTCAATAAGAATTTCTCCTTATGGCGCCGCAATTAGGTGACCAAACCTCTCCTTAGATGTAACTTTCTAGACATTACCAATAGTGTTATCTAATAATATTATTCGGATAATATGAATTATTGCTTCGATAATGAAAAATATCGTGTAATAACAATTTATCAAACAACAAAGAATATAAAATATCAACGCAGAATTATTGAATCAATAAAATAAAATATCGAATAAAGAATTATCGTAACCATTATTGAGTAAGGCCTTCACGTAAGAGTCAATAATTGGTGCAATACGCAGTGCTACTATGCAACAACGCCAGACATCGTGTTTTAACCAACCGGGTATTCCAACAAAGTAAACCAGAATAACTACGCCGTTATTTATAAAATCTCATACTTGTCGCTTTTCTTCATCCAATCGCTTCGTTATGGGGCCCAATAAAGATCATTGCGTCGCATTTAATATTCCCCGACAAGCATTTAATATTCCACCACCAAACAAATATTCCCCACAATAATGAATATTTTATAACCACTTGCTTATTTTGAAATACTCGTATTTTACCCATAACTATCCACATTAATCAAATCCACCCTTACTATTTCAAAATAATAAATAGAGAAAATTAAATTTCATTTATTAATTATTTGGGGTATTACAACTAAAACGCTTTTTCTTAAAAAATAATTAAAACCTCAAAAATCAATTATTCCGTAACTTTAATAATGAATAATAAATAGCCCTTTATCGAGAAAAATTTGAATCTTATGTCCATTCCATAGGAAATTCAATTTCTACAACTTTGTAAGTTTAAGTTTTTCTAAATTCCAAGCGTAAATGGACCTAAATCCACATACCTGGACGATTTTATGTGCTATAATCAAATTTTAGTCAAGAAATGGGGTCCACAAACATAAAAAACATGTTTTAAATATTTTAGTAACAAAAATATTCTTCCTTACACGTAACTTTCTAGACATTGCAAATAATGCTATCTAATAATATTATTCAAATAATATGAATTATCGATCCGATAATGGAAAATATCAGATAGTGACAATTATTGAAACAACAATAATATAAAATATCAACGTAGCAATTGTTGAATCAATAAAATAAAATATTGAATAAAGAATTACTGTAATAATTATTGAAAAGGCCTTCACGTAAGAATCAATAATTGGTGCAACATCTTCTTATCGCAAGCAACACAACAGACATCGTGTTTTAACCACCGGGTATTCCAAACAAGGTTAATTGTGAATAACTACGCCTGATTATTTATAAAATCTCATACTTGTCGCTTTTCTTCATCCAATCGCTTTCGTTATGGGGCCCAATAAAGGTACCACGCATTTAATATTCCCCTACGTGAAAGAATATTCCACCACCAAACGAATATTCCCTAACAACAATAATGAATATTTTATAACCACTTGCTTATTTAAAATATTTGCGATTTTCCCATAATATTCCATAGTGAGTAAAATTCAAGAATAACGATCAAAAACATGGATACAATCAAAGATATTAACCATAATAGACACCTTGGATAAAAAGAAGAAAATTTCATTTTTTGGTGAATAGTGTCGATCCGTGAATAAAGGCTAGTATACGTGAATAGTAAACCCAGACACAAAAAGGTAGAAATTCCACAATAATATTCATATTAATATTTTAAGATAATGATATTGAAGGAAATAATATCATTTACTTAAGAAAATAGCATCCCTTACCTCAAAAAGATAATACTTCTGACTGGAATACCGGATATAGTGCTGAAGGGAACTTTCACCGTATAGCAACACTCAAAGTATCAAAATACTCACAATAATACGCTCGATAATATAGAGAGAGAAAACTTCAGATTCTTGTGTGATTTTCAATTCTAACTTAAGCACCCTATTTATAGGAAAATGCTTAGAACACCAAAGCAGAAATTTAATAAAATATTAATATATATATAAAAAAAAAATTCACGCCCACCTTAGACAACTGATCTCAGCTCATTTACCATGCTAGTGGGGCCCACCAACATAATTAATGCGACGCCCCCAAAATAGGTCCATTCCATCCAACCCATTCTGAGTCGCCAAATACATGGTACAGAAATAACTACAACTTTATTAATACATTTTTCGTGCAAAAACTTAACAACATATATATCGTGAGTTTAAAAACAATTATTGTCTTCTAGACAATATACATACCCAAATAAATCCTCATCACAATTATTTATACATTATTTTACAAAAATGGTGAGGACTACTAAACAACTCTTTCTAGAACCTTTATTCCATACCCCGACTAGTACTCGCTACATTCTCGCCTCCCACGAGAAGAAAAATGGAACAAAAAGGAAAAGGGTGAGCTCGACTAGCCCAAAGAAGAATATTATGACTAAGATAATATACAACAAAATTATCGTTAGTCTTTTAACAGGAAAAAAATATAATATAATACAATAGACAACAAGTTTTAAATCAATATTCGCAGCGGAAATAATAATTCATTAGAAGAGTTAAGTAGAGAATGCAAACTACTATCTTCTATGTATGAATTTTAAAGTTCATCGTCTATTTTTATCCCTGTAACATCAATCAATACATATCTGGGATCAAATATTCATCCTTGCACTACAGGCCAAGGACATTCACCAGTTGGTCATGTTCATCTAAACACCTGTTCATCTTTGCACTACGGGCCAAAGATATTCATCAGAAATCATGAAAAATATTTTTTTAAAGAAACGAATCCAGTGAAACAAAATGACAAGGATTAAGGATTAAGGATTAAGGATTCGTACTTTGTTTTATCCACGTCCAAAAATACCACAAAAATAATCATAGTGGTGTAAAATTCAAGAATGATCAGAACATGGATACAATCAAAGCTAGTATCCAGAATATATATTTTGGACAAAAAGAAAAATTTTCATTTTTCGATGAATAGTGCCGTATACGTGAATAGTAACTCCGACACCAAAAGTTCCAAATTTGATAAAAACTTCAGATCAATATTTCAGCATAATGATATTGAAGAAATAATATCATTACAAAAAAAAAATATCCCTTACCTCGAAAGACAGTACTTCTAGTTGAAACACCGGATATAGGCTATGACTTGAACTTTCACCGTATAACAATACTCAAAGTATACTCAAAATACTCACAAGAATACCGATAATATAGAGAGAAAACTTCAGCTTCGTGTGATTTTCAATTCTAACCCAAGACCTATTTATAGGAAATTGCTTAGAACACCAAAGCGTAAAATTTAATATAATATTAATATATATAAAAATATTATACGATTCCTTGAAATCTTAATCTCAAAGAATTCACACATGCCAACCTTCTAGAAAAAAAAACGCTTTTTCTAATTTAAAATAATTTAAACTTCCAAAATCAATTATTTTTGAGCTTGAACTTTAATAATTCATATTAAATAGCCCTTTTATCGAAAATTCGACTCTCGCTGAATTTTTATAGGAAATTCAATTCTCTACAACTTTGCGTAAGAAAGTTTTTCCAAATTCCAAACAAAAATTGGCCGATATCCACAAATCCAAGCGATTTGCTGTGCTATAATCAAATTTCAACTCAATAAATGGGGTCCAACCGACATGTTTAACATGTTTTAAACATTTATTACAAACAAAAATACTCTTCCTCCTCATATACTCATATCCCACATTCGTTGTAAAAATATCACCATTATTATATTATTAAAATATAATAATATATATTTAAATGAATTATTTTATCGTAAAAAGATAAAATATTAATTTTCAACAATTGTCACATTAAAAATTTTCTCCATGTATATCCACATAAAATCAATATTTTCCTCATCATATGAATCAATAATTAATTATTCACAAATAATATTACAGAATCACAATATCGATAAACCAGCAGCTCCTCAGGAAAGAGGGGGCTTTCAATAAGAATTTCTCCTTATTGGCCGCAATTAGGTGACCAAACCTCTCCTTAGATGTAACTTTCTAGACATTACCAATAGTGTTATCTAATAATATTATTCAGATAATATGAAATATTAGCTTCGATAATGAAAAATATCGTGTAATAACAATTTATCAAACAACAAAGATTATAAAATATCAACGCAAAGAATTATTGAATCAATAAAATAAAATATCGAAGCAATAATTACCATCGTAGAACCATTATTGAGTAGTGCCTTCTTCACGTAAGAGTCAATAATTGGTGCAATACTGCAGTGCTACTATGCAACAACGCCAGATTATCGTGTTTTAACCACCGGTATTCCAACAAAGGTAAAACCAGAATAACTACGCAAGCTATTTATAAAATCTCATACTTGTCGTTTTCTTCATCCAATCGCTTTTTAGTTATGGGGCCCATTAAAGATCGCTAGGCCGTCAGCATTTAATATTCCCCGACAAGATTTAATATTCCACGACCAAACAAATATTCCCGGACAATAATGAATATTTTATAACCACTTGCTCATTATTTTGAAATACTTGCGTATTTTACCCATAACTATCCACATTAATCAAATCCACCTTGATATTTCAAAATAATAAAGAGAAAATTAAATTTCATTTATTAATTATTTGGGGTATTACAACTAAAACGCTTTTTTAAAAAAAATAATTAAAACCTCAAAATCAATTATTCCATAACATTAATAATGAATAATAAATAGCCCTTTATCGTAAAAATTTGAATCTTATGTCCATTCCATAGGAAATTCAATTCTCTACAACTTTGTAAGTTTAAGTTTTTCTAAATTCCAAGCGTAAATCAATCAAATCCACATACAGACGATTTTACAAAGCTATAATCAAATTTTAGTCAAGAAATGGGGTCCACAAACATAAAAAACATGTTTTAAATATTTTAGTAACAAAAATATTCTTCCTTATACGTAACTTTCTAGACATTGCAAATAATGCTATCTAATAATATTATTCAAATAATATGAATTATTGATCCGATAATGGAAAATATCAGTATAGTGACAATTATTGAAACAACAATAATATAAAATATCAACGTAGCAATTATTGAATCAATAAAATAAAATATTGAACGATAATTACCGTAATAATTATTGAGTAGTGCCTTCTTCACGTAAGAATCAATAATTGGTGCAACACTGCGTACATCGTCAAGCAACACAAACAGACATCGTGTTTTAACCACCGTATTCCAACAAAGGTGTTAATCGGTAATAACTTCTACCGTTATTTATAAAATCTCATACTTGTCGCTTTCTTCATCCAATCGCTCGTTATGGGGCCCACAAAAAAGGTCAACATGTCGTCATTTAATATTCCTACGTAAAGAATATTCCACGACCAAACGAATATTCCCAAACAATAATGAATATTTTATAACCACTTGCTTATTTAAAATATTTGCGCATTTTCCCATAATATTCCATAGTGAGTAAAATTCAAGAATAACGATCAAAACATGGATACAATCAAAGATATTAACCATAATAGACACCTTGGATAAAAAAGAAGAAAATTTCATTTTTTGGTGAATAGTGTCGATCCGTGAATAGTCAGATACGTGAATAGTAACCTCGACACAAAAAGGTAGAAATTCCACAATAATATTCATATTAATATTTCAAGATAATGATATTGAAGGAAATAATATCATTTACTTAAGAAAATAGCATCCCTTACCTCAAAAAGATAATACTTCTGACTGGAATACCGGATATAGTGCTGAAGGGAACTTTCACCGTATAGCAACACTCAAAGTATCAAAATACTCACAATAATACGCTCGATAATATAGAGAGAGAAAACTTCAGATTCTTGTGTGATTTTCAATTCTAACTTAAGCACCCTATTTATAGGAAAATGCTTAGAACACCAAAGCAGAAATTTAATAAAATATTAATATATATATAAAAAAAAATTCACGCCCACCTTAGACAACCGATCTCAACTCATTTACCATGCTAGTGGGGCCCTCAAATAATTAATGTGACGCCCCCAAAATAGGTCCATTCCATCCAACCCATTCTGAGTCGCCAAATACATGGTACAGAAATAACTACAACTTTATTAATACATTTGTCGTGCAAAATACGACAACATATATACTTTGAGTTTAAAAAAACAATTATTGTCTTCTAGACAATATACATACCCAAATAAATCCTCATCACAATTATTTATACATTATTTTACAAAAATGGTGAGGACTACTAAACAACTCTTTCTAGAACCTTTATTCCATACCCCGACTAGTACTCCGCTACATTCTCGCCTCCTGAGAAGAAAAATGGAACAAAAAGGAAAAGGGTGAGCTCGACTAGCCAGTAAAGAATAATATGACTAAGATAATATACAACAAAATTATCGTTAGTCTTTAACAGGAAAAATATAATAGAATACAATAGACAACAAGTTTTAAATCAATATTCGCAATGAAATAATAATTCATTGGAAGAGTTAAGTAGAGAATGCAAACTACTATCTTCTATGTATGAATTTTAAAGTTCATCGCCTATTTTTATCCCCGTAACATCAATCAATACATATCTGGGATCAAATATTCATCCTTGCACTACTGTGCCAAGGACATTCACCCGATTGGTCATGTTCATCTAAACACTGCTCATCTTCAGACCACTGGGCCAAAGATATTCATCGAGAAATCATGAAAAATATTTTTTAAAGAAACGAATCCAAAGGAAACAAAATGACAAGGATTAAGGATTAAGGATTAAGGATTCGTACTTTTGTTTTATCCACGTCCAAAAATACCACAAAAATAATCATAGTGGTGTAAAATTCAAGAATGATCGTAACATGGATACAATCAAAGCTAGTATCCGAATATATATTTTGGACAAAAGAAAAATTTTCATTTTTCGATGAATAGTGCCAGATATCGTGAATAGTAACTCAGACACCAAAAGTTCCAAATTTGATAAAACTTCAGATCAATATTTCAAAGATAATGATATTGAAGAAATAATATCATTACAAAAAAAATATCCCTTACCTCGAAAAGACAAGACTTCTAGTTAAAAACCAGGATATAGGCTATGACTTGAACTTTCACCGCAGATAACAATACTCAAAGTATACTCAAAATACTCACAAGAATACGCTCGATAATATAGAGAGAGAAAACTTCAGATTTACGGTGTGATTTTCAATTCTAACCCAAGACACTATTTATAGAAATTGCTTAGAACACCAAAGCGTAAAATTTAATATAATATTAATATATATAAAAATATTATCGTATTCCTTGAAATCTTAATCTCAAAGAATTCACACATGCCAACCTTCTAGAAAAAAAACGTTTTCTAATTTAAAATAATTTAAACTTCCAAAATCAATTATTTGAGACTTGAACTTTAATAATTCATATTAAATAGCCCTTTTATCAGAAAATTCGACTCTCTATGATTTTTATAGGAAATTCAATTCTCTACAACTTTGCAGAAGAAAGTTTTCCAAATTCCAAACAAAAATTGGCCAAATCCACAAATCCAGGCGAGATTTAATGTGTTATAATCAAATTTCGGTCAATAAATGGGGTCCCAGAGCATGTTTAACATGTTTTAAACATTTATTGCAACAAAATACTCTTCCTCCTCATATACTCATATATCCCACATTCGTTGTAAAATATCACCATTATTATATTATTAAAATATAATAATATATATTTAAATGAATTATTTTATCGAAAAAAGATAAAATATTAATTTTCAACAATTGTCACATTAAAATTTTCTCCATGTATATCCACATAAAATCAATATTTTCCTCATCATATGAATCAATAATTAATTATTCACAAATAATATTACGGAATCACAATATCGATAACCAAAAGTTCAGAGAAAGAGGGGCTTTCCAATAAGAATTTCTCCTTATGGCCGCAATTAGGTGACCAAACCTCTCCTTATGTAGAACTTTCTAGACATTACCAATAGTGTTATCTAATAATATTATTCAGATAATATGAATTATTGCTTCGATAATGAAAAATACCGTAATAACAATTTATTGAAACAACAAAGAACATAAAATATCAACACGCAATTATTGAATCAATAAAATAAAATCTTTGAGCGTAAATCATCGTAACCATTATTGAGTAGTGCCTTCTTACGTAAGAGTCAATAATTGGTACAATCTGCAGTGCTACTTATGCAACAACGCCAGCGTATTCATCGTGTTTTAACCAACGGGTATTCCAACAAATGTAAGCAGTAACAACTACGTAGATTATTTTTAAACAATCTCATACTTGTCGTTTTCTTCATCCAATCTTTTAGTTATGGGGCCTACAAAAGGTCATTTTTACCGTCGCATTTAATATTCCCTACGGAAAGAATATTCCACGACCAAACGAATATTCCCCGACAATAATGAATATTTTATAACCACTTGCTTATTTAAAATATTTGCGCATTTTCCCCATAATATTCCATAGTGAGTAAAATTCAAGAATAACGATCAAAACATGGATACAATCAAAGATATTAACCATAATAGACACCTTGGATAAAAAGAAGAAAATTTCATTTTTTGGTGAATAGTGTCGTATCCGTGAATAGTGCCGTATACGTGAATAGTAACCCCGACACAAAAAGGTAGAAATTCCACAATAATATTCATATCAATATTTCTAAAGATAATGATATTGAAGGAAATAATATCATTTACTGAAGAAAATAGCATCCTTACCTCAAAAAGATAATACTTCCGATTGGAATCTGAGGATATAGTCTTTGAAGGAACTTTCACCGATATAGAACACTCAAAGTATCAAAATACTCACAATAATACGCTCGATAATATAGAGAGAAAACTTGATTCTTGTGTGATTTTCAATTCTAACTTAAGCACCTATTTATAGGAAAATGCTTAGAACACCAAAGCGTAAATTTAATAAAATATTAATATATATATAAAAAAAAATTCACGCCCACCTTAGACAACTGATCTCAGCTCATTTACCATGCTAGTGGGGCCCACCAACATAATTAATGTGACGCCCCCAAAATAGGTCCATTCCATCCAACCCATTTCGAGTCGCCAAATACATGGTATGTAAATAACTACAACTTTATTAATACATTTGTCGTGCAAAAATACTTAACAACATATATCTTTGTGAGTTTAAAAAAACAATTATTGTCTTCTAGACAATATACATACCCAAATAAATCCTCATCACAATTATTTATACATTATTTTACAAAATGGTGAGGACTACTTAAACAACTCTTTCTAGAACCTTTATTCCATACCCAGACTAGTACTTCGCTACATTCTCGCCTCCTGAGAAGAAAAATGGAACAAAAAGGAAAAGGGTGAGCTCGACTAGCCCAGTAAAGAATATTATGACTAAGATAATATACAACAAAATTATCGTTAGTCTTTAACAGGGAAAAATATAATAGAATACAATAGACAACAAGTTTTAAATCAATATTCATAGCAGTTTGAAATAATAATTCATTAGAAGAGTTAAGTAGAGAATGGAAACTACTATCTTCTATGTATGAATTTTAAAGTTCATCGTCTATTTTATCCTGTAACATCAATCAATACATATCGGGATCAAATATTCATCCTTGCACTACAGGCCAAGGACATTCACCAGTTGGTCATGTTCATCTAAACACCTGTTCATCTTTGCACTACGGGCCAAAGATATTCATCAGAAATCATGAAAAATATTTTTTTAAAGAAACGAATCCAGTGAAACAAAATGACAAGGATTAAGGATTAAGGATTAAGGATTCGTACTTTGTTTTATCCACGTCCAAAAATACCACAAAAATAATCATAGTGGTGTAAAATTCAAGAATGATCAGAACATGGATACAATCAAAGCTAGTATCCAGAATAGATATTTTGGATGAAAAGACAAAATTTTCTTTTTTCGATGAATAGTGTCGTATACGTGAATAGTAACTCCGACACCAAAAGTTCCAAATTTGATAAAACTTCAGATCAATATTTCAAAGATAATGATATTGAAGAAATAATATCATTACAAAAAAAATATCCCTTACCTCGAAAAGACAAGACTTTAGTTGAAACAGGATGATATAGGCTATGACTTGAACTTTCATAGTATAACAATACTCAAAGTATACTCAAAATACTCACAAGAATACGCTCGATAATATAGAGAGAGAAAACTTGATTTTTAGTGTGATTTTCAATTCTAACCTAAGCACCTATTTATAGGAAATTGCTTAGAACACCAAAGCGTAAAATTTAATATAATATTAATATATATAAAAATATTATCGTATTCCTTGAAATCTTAATCTCAAAGAATTCACATGCCAACCTTCTAGAAAAAAAAAAAAAAAACGTTTTCTAATTTAAAATAATTTAAACTTCCAAAATCAATTATTTTGAACTTGAACTTTAATAATTCATATTAAATAGCCTTTTATCGGAAAATTCGACTCATGAATTTTTATAGGAAATTCAATTTCTACAACTTTGCGTAAGAAAGTTTTTCCAAATTCCAAACAAAAATTGGCCGATATCCAAAACCAGGCGATTTTCTGTTTATAATCAAATTTTCACCAATAAATGGGGTCCCCGCGAACATGTTTAACATGTTTTAAACATTTATTACAACAAAAATACTCTTCCTCCTCATATACTCATATCCCACATTCGTTGTAAAAATATCACCATTATTATATTATTAAAATATAATAATATATATTTAAATGAATTATTTTATCAGAAAAAGATAAAATATTAATTTTCAACAATTGTCACATTAAAAATTTTCTCCATGTATATCCACATAAAATCAATATTTTCCTCATCATATGAATCAATAATTAATTATTCACAAATAATATTACAGAATCACAATATTGACAACCAGGCAGTTCCCAGGAAAGAGGGGGCTTTCCAATAAGAATTTCTCCTTATTGGCGCGCAATTAGGTGACCAAACCTCTCCTTAGACAGAACTTTCTAGACATTACCAATAGTGTTATCTAATAATATTATTCAGATAATATGAAATATTGCTTCGATAATGAAAAATACTGTGTAATAACAATTTATTGAAACAACAGCATTATAAAATATCAACGCAGCAATTATTGAATCAATAAAATAAAATACTGAACAGTAATTACTGTAACCATTATTGAGTAGTGCCTTCTTACGTAAGAGTCAATAATTGGTGCAATACAGCATGCTACTTATGCAACAACGCCAGACATCGTGTTTTAACCACCGGGTATTCCAACGAGTAAAGCCAGTAATACTACGTGAATTATTTTTAAACAACTTATATTTGTCGTTTTCTTCATCCAATCGCTTTTCCGTTATGGGGCCCACAAAGATCAAGGCTGTGCAGCATACGAATATTCCACAAAGCATTTAATATTCCACGACCAAACAAATATTCCCCGACAATAATGAATATTTTATAACCACTTGCTTATTTTGAAATACTTGCGTATTTTACCCATAACTATCCACATTAATCAAATCCACCCTTACTATTTCAAAATAATAAATAGAGAAAATTAAATTTCATTTATTAATTATTTGGGGTATTACAACTAAAACGTTTTTCTTAAAAAAATAATTAAAACCTCAAAAATCAATTATTCCAGAACTTTAATAATGAATAATAAATAGCCCTTTATCAGAAAAATTTGAATCTTATGTCCATTCCATAGGAAATTCAATTCTCTACAACTTTGTAAGTTTAAGTTTTTCTAAATTCCAAGCAGAAATTGACCGAAATCCACATACGGACGATTTTACAGGCTATAATCAAATTTTAGTCAAGAAATGGGGTCCACAAACATAAAAAACATGTTTTAAATATTTTTAGTAACAAAAATATTCTTCCTTACACAGAACTTTCTAGACATTGCAAATAATGCTATCTAATAATATTATTCAAATAATATGAATTATTGATCTGATAATGGAAAATATTGTATAGTGACAATTATTGAAACAACAATAATATAAAATATCAACGTAGCAATTATTGAATCAATAAAATAAAATATTGAGCAATAATTCTTGTAATAATTATTGAGTAGTGCCTTACTACGTAAGAATCAATAATTGGTGCAACACCTGCAGCGTCTTCTTTATGCAACACTGGTATTAACGTGTTTTAACCACCGGATTATTCCAACAAAGTGTTAATTCAGTAACAACTACGTAGATTATTTATAAAATCTCATACTTGTCGCGTTTTCTTCATCCAATCGCTTTCAGGTTATGGGGCCCACAAAAGTCTTGGTCGCATCGAATATTCCTACGGAAAGAATATTCCACGACCAAACGAATATTCCCCGACAATAATGAATATTTTATAACCACTTGCTTATTTAAAATATTTGCGCATTTTCCCCATAATATTCCATAGTGGAGTAAAATTCAAGAATAACGATCAAAACATGGATACAATCAAAGATATTAACCATAATAGACACCTTGGATAAAAAGAAGAAAATTTCATTTTTTGGTGAATAGTGTCGTATCGTGAATAGTGCCGTGAGTATCGTGAATAGTAACCCTGACACAAAAAGGTAGAAATTCCACAATAATATTCATATCAATATTTCAAGATAATGATATTGAAGGAAATAATATCATTTACTGAAGAAAATAGCATCCTTACCTCAAAAAGATAATACTTATGATTTGGAATCGGAGGATATAGTGGTGAAGGAACTTTCACCGTATATAGCAACACTCAAAGTATCAAAATATTCACAATAATACGCTCGATAATATAGAGAGAAAACTTGAGATTTTGTGTGATTTTCAATTCTAACTTAAGCACCTATTTATAGGAAAATGCTTAGAACACCAAAGCGAAATTTAATAAAATATTAATATATATAAAAAAAAATTCACGCCCACCTTAGACAACTGATCTCAGCTCATTTACCATGCTAGTGGGGCCCACCAACATAATAAAAACGTTTTTCTTAAAAAAATAATTAAAACCTCAAAAATAAATTATTCCGAACTTTAATAATTCATAATAAATAGCCCTTTATCAGAAAAATTTGAATCTTATGTCCATTCCATAGAAAATTCAATTCTCTACAACTTTGTAAGTTTAAGTTTTTCCAAATTCCAAGCAGAAATTGACCGAAATCCACATACGAAGCGATTTTACAAATTTATAATCAAATTTTAGTCAAGAAATGGGGTCCACAAACATGAAAAACATGTTTTAAATATTTTTAGTAACAAAAATATTCTTCCTTACACAGAACTTTCTAGACATTGCAAATAATGCTATCTAATAATATTATTCAAATAATATGAATTATTGATCCGATAATGGAAAATATTGTATAGTGACAATTATTGAAACAACAATAATATAAAATATCAACGTAGCAATTATTGAATCAATAAAATAAAATATTGAGCAGTAATTATTGTAACAATTATTGAGTAGTGCCTTCTTACGTAAGAATCAATAATTGGTGCAACAGCGTCTTCTTGTTATGCTGAACACCGCGTATTCATCGTGTTTTTAACCACGGGTATTCCAACGATTGTTAACGGTAACAACTCGCCGTTATTTATAAAATCTCATACTTGTCGTTTTTTTCATCCAATCGCTTCAAGTTATGGGGCCCACAAAAGGTCGCGCCGTCAAATACGAATATTCACAAGCGGAAAGAATATTCCACGACCAAACGAATATTCTGAACAATAATGAATATTTTATAACCACTTGCTTATTTAAAATATTTGCGCATTTTCCCCATAATATTCCATAGTGGAGTAAAATTCAAGAATAACGATCAAAACATGGATACAATCAAAGATATTAACCATAATAGACACCTTGGATAAAAAGAAGAAAATTTCATTTTTTGGTGAATAGTGTCGTATCCGTGAATAGTGCCGTATACGTGAATAATAACCCGACACAAAAAGGTAGAAATTCCACAATAATATTCATATCAATATTTCGGCATAATGATATTGAAGGAAATAATATCATTTACGAAGAAAATAGCATCCCTTACCTCAAAAAGATAATACTTCATTTGGAATCTGGGATATAGTCTTTGAAGGAACTTTCACCGTATAGCAACACTCAAAGTATCAAAATACTCACAATAATACGCTCGATAATATAAAAGGCGAAAACTTGATTCTTGTGTGATTTTCAATTCTAACTTAAGACACCTATTTGTAGGAAAATGCTTAGAACACCAAAGCGTAAATTTAATAAAATATTAATATATATAAAAAAAATTCCGCCCACCTTAGACAACTGATCTCACTCATTTACCATGCTAGTGGGGCCCACCAACATAATAAAAACGTTTTTTCTTAAAAAATAATTAAAACCTCAAAATAAATTATTCGAACTTTAATAATTCATAATAAATAGCCCTTTATCAGAAAAATTTGAATCTTATGTCCATTCCATAGAAAATTCAATTCTCTACAACTTTGTAAGTTTAAGTTTTCCAAATTCCAAGCGAGAAATTCAATAAAATCCACATACACAGGCGATTTTACAAATTTATAATCAAATTTTAGTCAAGAAATGGGGTCCACAAACACATGAAAACATGTTTTAAATATTTTAGTAACAAAAATATTCTTCTTCATACGTGAGAACTTTCTAGACATTGCAAATAATGCTATCTAATAATATTATTCAAATAATATGAATTATTGATCGATAATGGAAAATATTGTATAGTGACAATTATTGAAACAACAATAATATAAAATATCAACGTAGCAATTATTGAATCAATAAAATAAAATATTGAGCGGTAATTCTTTGTAACAATTATTGAGTAGTGCCTTCTTTACGTAAGAATCAATAATTGGTGGTGCAACAGCGTCTTCTTGTGCAACCTGCCGTATTCACGTGTTTTAACCACCGGGTATTCCAACAAGTGTTAGCAGTAACAACTACGTCGTTATTTATAAAATCTCATACTTGTCGCTTTTTTTCATCCAATCGCTTTCAGTTATGGGGCCCTAAAATTTGCTAGCAGTAAATACGAATATTCCCACGAAGAAAGAATATTCCACGACCAAAACGAATATTCCCAAACAATAATGACTATTTTATAACCACTTGCTTATTTAAAATATGCGCATTTTCCCCATAATATTCCATAGTGGAGTAAAATTCAAGAATAACGATCAAAACATGGATACAATCAAAGATATTAACCATAATAGACACCTTGGATAAAAAGAAGAAAATTTCATTTTTGGTGAATAGTGTAGATATCAAGTGAATAGTGCCGTGATATCGTGAATAGTAACCCCAGACACAAAAAGGTAGAAATTCCACAATAATATTCATATCAATATTTTGGCATAATGATATTGAAGGAAATAATATCATTTCTGAAGAAAATAGCATCCTTACCTCAAAAAGATAATACTTACGGATTTGGAATCACAGGATATAGTCTTTGAAGGAACTTTCATAGTATAGCAACACTCAAAGTATCAAAATACTCACAATAATACGCTCGATAATATAGAGAGCGAAAACTTCAGATTCTTGTGTGATTTTCAATTCTAACTTAAGCACCTATTTGTAGGAAAATGCTTAGAACACCAAAGCGAAATTTAATAAAATATTAATATATATAAAAAAAACGCCCACCACCTTAGACAACTGATCTCGACTCATTTACCATGCTAGTGGGGCCCACCAACATAATAAAAGCGTTTTTCTTAAAAAATAATTAAAACCTCAAAATCAGTTATTCGAACTTTAATAATGAATAATAAATAGCCCTTTATCGAGAAAAATTTGAATCTTATGTCCATTCCATAGAAAATTCAATTCTCTACAACTTTGTAAGTTTAAGTTTTTCCAAATTCAAGCGAGAAATTAAAGAAATCCACATACGAGGCGATTTCACATGTGCTATAATCAAATTTTAGTCAAGAAATGGGGTCCACAAACATGAAAAACATGTTTTAAATATTTTTAGTAACAAAAATATTCTTCCTTTTACAGAACTTTCTAGACATTGCAAATAATGCTATCTAATAATATTATTCAAATAATATGAATTATTGATCGATAATGGAAAATATTGTATAGTGACAATTATTGAAACAACAATAATATAAAATATCAACGTAGCAATTATTGAATCAATAAAATAAAATATTGAGCAATAATTCATCGTAACAATTATTGAGTAGTGCCTTTTACGTAAGAATCAATAATTGGTGCAACATAGCGTCTTCTTGTGCGATCTGGCGTAGACATCGTGTTTTAACCAACGGGTATTCCAACAGTGTTAACGGTAACAACTACGCCAGATTATTTATAAATTCTCATACTTATCGTTTTTCTTCATCCAATCGCTTTCAGTTATGGGGCCCACAAAGTAATGCTACTTGGTCGCACGAATATTCCCCGACAGAAAGAATATTCCACGACCAAACGAATATTCCCCGACAATAATGAATATTTTATAACCACTTGCTTATTTAAAATATTTGCGCATTTTCCCCATAATATTCCATAGTGGAGTAAAATTCAAGAATAACGATCAAAACATGGATACAATCAAAGATATTAACCATAATAAACACCTTGGATAAAAAGAAGAAATTTTAATTTTTTGGTGAATAGTGTCGTATCCGTGAATAGTGTCGTATACGTGAATAGTAATCCCGACACAAAAAGGTAGAAATTCCACAATAATATTCATATCAATATTTCGGCATAATGATATTGAAGGAAATAATATCATTTACGAAGAAAATAGCATCCCTTACCTCAAAAAGATAATACTTATGACTGGAATACCGGATATAGTGCTGAAGGGAACTTTCACCGTATAGCAACACTCAAAGTATCAAAATACTCACAATAATACGCTCGATAATATAGAGAGAGAAAACTTCAGATTCTTGTGTGATTTTCAATTCTAACTTAAGCACCCTATTTATAGGAAAATGCTTAGAACACCAAAGCAGAAATTTAATAAAATATTAATATATATAAAAAAAATTCACGCCCACCTTAGACAACTGATCTCAGCTCATTTACCATGCTAGTGGGGCCCACCAACATAATAAAAACGTTTTTCTTAAAAAAATAATTAAAACCTCAAAAATAAATTATTCCAGAACTTTAATAATTCATAATAAATAGCCCTTTATCAGAAAAATTTGAATCTTATGTCCATTCCATAGAAAATTCAATTCTCTACAACTTTGTAAGTTTAAGTTTTCCAAATTCAAGCGAGAAATTGGTAAAAATCCACATACGGGCGATTTTACAGGCTATAATCAAATTTTAGTCAAGAAATGGGGTCCACAAACATGAAAAACATGTTTTAAATATTTTTAGTAACAAAAATATTCTTCCTTACACAGAACTTTCTAGACATTGCAAATAATGCTATCTAATAATATTATTCAAATAATATGAATTATTGATCTGATAATGGAAAATATTGTATAGTGACAATTATTGAAACAACAATAATATAAAATATCAACGTAGCAATTATTGAATCAATAAAATAAAATATTGAACAGTAATTACTGTAACAATTATTGAGTAGTGCCTTCTTACGTAAGAATCAATAATTGGTGCAACACAGCGTCTTCTTGTGCGAACACCGCCAGACATGTGTTTTAACCACCGGGTATTCCAACAGTGTTAACGGTAACAACTACGCCGTTATTTATAAAATCTCATACTTGTCGTTTTCTTCATCCAATCGCTTTCCGTTATGGGGCCCACAAAAGGCTGCGCCGTCGTACGAATATTCCCCGACAGAAAGAATATTCCACGACCAAACGAATATTCCCCGACAATAATGAATATTTTATAACCACTTGCTTATTTAAAATATTTGCGCATTTTCCCCATAATATTCCATAGTGGAGTAAAATTCAAGAATAACGATCAAAACATGGATACAATCAAAGATATTAACCATAATAGACACCTTGGATAAAAAGAAGAAAATTTCATTTTTTGGTGAATAGTGTCGATGTCAAGTGAATAGTGCTTAGTATCACGTGAATAGTAACCCCAGAGCACAAAAGGTAGAAATTCCACAATAATATTCATATCAATATTTCGGCATAATGATATTGAAGGAAATAATATCATTTACGAAGAAAATAGCATCCCTTACCTCAAAAAGATAATACTTCTGACTAGAATACCGGATATAGTGCTGAAGGGAACTTTCACCGTATAGCAACACTCAAAGTATCAAAATACTCACAATAATACGCTCGATAATATAGAGAGCGAAAACTTCAGATTCTTGTGTGATTTTCAATTCTAACTTAAGCACCCTATTTGTAGGAAAATGCTTAGAACACCAAAGCAGAAATTTAATAAAATATTAATATATATAAAAAAAAATTCACGCCCACCTTAGACAACTGATCTCAGCTCATTTACCATGCTAGTGGGGCCCACCAACATAATAAAAACGTTTTTCTTAAAAAAATAATTAAAACCTCAAAAATAAATTATTTCAGAACTTTAATAATTCATAATAAATAGCCCTTTATCAGAAAAATTTGAATCTTATGTCCATTCCATAGAAAATTCAATTCTCTACAACTTTGTAAGTTTAAGTTTTTCCAAATTCCAAGCAGAAATTGACCGAAATCCACATACGGGCGATTTTACAAGCTATAATCAAATTTTAGTCAAGAAATGGGGTCCACAAACATGAAAAACATGTTTTAAATATTTTTAGTAACAAAAATATTCTTCCTTACACAGAACTTTCTAGACATTGCAAATAATGCTATCTAATAATATTATTCAAATAATATGAATTATTGATCCGATAATGGAAAATATTGTATAGTGACAATTATTGAAACAACAATAATATAAAATATCAACGTAGCAATTATTGAATCAATAAAATAAAATATTGAGCGATAATTCTTTG
This sequence comes from Panax ginseng, assembly GCA_020205605.1. Taxonomy (NCBI): domain Eukaryota; kingdom Viridiplantae; phylum Streptophyta; class Magnoliopsida; order Apiales; family Araliaceae; genus Panax; species Panax ginseng. The sequence continues at coordinate 86,242,428 of CM035136.1, read as the reverse complement.
TAACAATTATTTGAGTAGTGCCTTCTTACGTAAGAATCAATAATTGGTGCAACAGCGTCTTCTTGTGCAACAACAGCGTATTCATTGTGTTTTAACCACCGGGTATTCCAACGATTGTTACTTCAGTAACAACTACTGTGATTATTTATAAAATCTCATACTTGTCGTTTTCTTCATCCAATCGCTTTCCGTTATGGGCCCACAAAAGGTTTGCACTTACCGTCAATACGAATATTCCAAAGCGGAAAGAATATTCCACGACCAAACGAATATTCTCGACAATAATGAATATTTTATAACCACTTGCTTATTTAAAATATTTGCGCATTTTCCCCATAATATTCCATAGTGGAGTAAAATTCAAGAATAACGATCAAAACATGGATACAATCAAAGATATTAACCATAATAGACACCTTGGATAAAAGAAGAAAATTTCATTTTTTGGTGAATAGTGTCGTATCCGTGAATAGTGCCGTATACGTGAATAGTAACCCCGACACAAAAAGGTAGAAATTCCACAATAATATTCATATCAATATTTCGGCATAATGATATTGAAGGAAATAATATCATTTACTGAAGAAAATAGCATCCCTTACCTCAAAAAAGATAATACTTCCGACTAGAATCTGGGATATAGTCTTTGAAGGGAACTTTCATTAGTATAGCAACACTCAAAGTATCAAAATACTCACAATAATACGCTCGATAATATAGAGAGCGAAAACTTCGATTCTTGTGTGATTTTCAATTCTAACTTAAGCACCTATTTGTAGGAAAATGCTTAGAACACCAAAGCGAAATTTAATAAAATATTAATATATATAAAAAAAATTCACGCCCACCTTAGACAATGATCTCGGCTCATTTACCATGCTAGTGGGGCCCACCAACATAATAAAAAGCGTTTTTCTTAAAAAAATAATTAAAACCTCAAAAATAAATTATTTCAGAACTTTAATAATTCATAATAAATAGCCCTTTATCAGAAAAATTTGAATCTTATGTCCATTCCATAGAAAATTCAATTCTCTACAACTTTGTAAGTTTAAGTTTTTCCAAATTCCAAGCAGAAATTGACCGAAATCCACATACGGGCGATTTTACAGGCTATAATCAAATTTTAGTCAAGAAATGGGGTCCACAAACATGAAAAACATGTTTTAAATATTTTTAGTAACAAAAATATTCTTCCTTACACAGAACTTTCTAGACATTGCAAATAATGCTATCTAATAATATTATTCAAATAATATGAATTATTGATCTGATAATGGAAAATATTGTATAGTGACAATTATTGAAACAACAATAATATAAAATATCAACGTAGCAATTATTGAATCAATAAAATAAAATATTGAGCGGTAATTCTTTGTAACAATTATTGAGTAGTGCTTATTCTTACGTAAGAATCAATAATTGGTGCAACATAAGCGTCTTCTTGTGCAATCTGGCGTATTCTTGTGTTTTAACCATAAGTATTCCAACAAAGGTGTTAACGGTAACAACTATTTGTAGTTATTTATAAATTCTCATACTTGTCGTTTTCTTCATCCAATCGCTTCAAGTTATGGGGCCCACAAAAAATTTCTTGGCTCGTAAATCACGAATATTCACAAGCGGAAAGAATATTCCACGACCAAACGAATATTCCCAGAACAATAATGAATATTTTATAACCACTTGCTTATTTAAAAAATATTTAGCATTTTCCCATAATATTCCATAGTGGAGTAAAATTCAAGAATAACGATCAAAACATGGATACAATCAAAGATATTAACCATAATAGACACCTTGGATAAAAAGAAGAAAATTTCATTTTTGGTGAATAGTGTCGTATCAAGTGAATAGTGCCGTATCGTGAATAGTAACCCAGACACACAAAAGGTAGAAATTCCACAATAATATTCATATCAATATTTTAAGATAATGATATTGAAGGAAATAATATCATTCTGAAGAAAATAGCATCCTTACCTCAAAAAAGATAATACTTGACTAGAATACGGATATAGTCTTTGAAGGAACTTTCAATAGTATAGCAACACTCAAAGTATCAAAATACTCACAATAATCGCTCGATAATATAGAGAGCGAAAACTTCAGATTCTTGTGTGATTTTCAATTCTAACTTAAGCACCCTATTTATAGGAAAATGCTTAGAACACCAAAGCAGAAATTTAATAAAATATTAATATATATAAAAAAAATTCACGCCCACCTTAGACAACTGATCTCAGCTCATTTACCATGCTAGTGGGGCCCACCAACATAATAAAAACGTTTTTCTTAAAAAAATAATTAAAACCTCAAAAATCAATTATTCCAGAACTTTAATAATTCATAATAAATAGCCCTTTATCGAGAAAATTTGAATCTTATGTCCATTCCATAGAAAATTCAATTCTCTACAACTTTGTAAGTTTAAGTTTTTCAAATTCAAGCGAAAATGGCCAAGAAATCACACATGCAGGCGATTTTTACAAAAGCTATAATCAAATTTTAGTCAAGAAATGGGGTCCACAAACATGAAAAACATGTTTTAAATATTTTAGTAACAAAATATTCTTCCTTACGAACTTTCTAGACATTGCAAATAATGCTATCTAATAATATTATTCAAATAATATGAATTATTGATCGATAATGGAAAATATTGTATAGTGACAATTATTGAAACAACAATAATATAAAATATCAACGTAGCAATTATTGAATCAATAAAATAAAATATTGCACAATAATTAATGTAACAATTATTGAGTAAAGTGCCTTCTTACGTAAGAATCGATAATTGGTGCAATCTGGGTGTATTCTTGTGTTTTAACCACGGGTATTCAAGCGGTGTTAGCGGTAACAACTACTGTAGATTATTTATAAAACCCATACTTGTCGTTTTCTTCATCCAATCGCTTTTCAGTTATGGGGCCCACAAAAGGGCTGCTTGGCCGTCATTACGAATATTCCCCAAGCGGAAAGAATATTCCACGACCGAAACGAATATTCTGAGACAATAATGAATATTTTATAACCACTTGCTTATTTAAAATATTTGCGCATTTTCCCCATAATATTCCATAGTGGAGTAAAATTCAAGAATAACGATCAAAACATGGATACAATCAAAGATATTAACCATAATAGACACCTTGGATAAAAATAAGAAAATTTCATTTTTTGGTGAATAGTGTCGTATCCGTGAATAGTGCCGTATACGTGAATAATAACCCCGACACAAAAAGGTAAAAATTCCACAATAATATTCATATCAATATTTCGGCATAATGATATTGAAGGAAATAATATCATTTACGAAGAAAATAGCATCTCTTACCTCAAAAAGATAATACTTTTGACTGGAATACTAGGATATAGTCTTTGAAGGAACTTTCACAGTATAGCAACACTCAAAGTATCAAAATACTCACAATAATACGCTCGATAATATAGAGAGAAAACTTGATTCTTGTGTGATTTTCAATTCTAACTTAAGCACCTATTTATAGAAAATGCTTAGAACACCAAAGCGAGAAATTTAATAAAATATTAATATATATATATATAATTCACGCCCACCTTAGACAACTGATCTCAGCTCATTTACCATGCTAGTGGGGCCCACCAACATAATAAAAATGTTTTTCTTAAAAAAATAATTAAAACCTCAAAAATCAATTATTCCAGAACTTTAATAATTCATAATAAATAGCCCTTTATCAGAAAAATTTGAATCTTATGTCCATTTCATAGGAAATTCAATTCTCTACAACTTTGTAAGTTTAAGTTTTTCCAAATTCAAGCGAGAAATTGGAAAGAAATCCACATCTGGAAGGCGATTTTACAGGCTATAATCAAATTTTAGTCAAGCAAATGGGGTCCACAAACATGAAAAACATGTTTTAAATATTTTTAGTAACAAAAATATTCTTCCTTACACAGAACTTTCTAGACATTGCAAATAATGCTATCTAATAATATTATTCAAATAATATGAATTATTGATCTGATAATGGAAAATATTGTATAGTGACAATTATTGAAACAACAATAATATAAAATATAAGCGTAGCAATTATTGAATCAATAAAATAAAATATTGAGCGATAATTCTCGTAACAATTATTGAGTAGTGCCTTCTTACGTAAGAATCAATAATTGGTGCAACACCGCGTGCATCTTCTTAACGACTGCAGCGTATTCTTGTGTTTTAACCATAAGGTATTCCAACGAGTGTTAACGGTAACAACTACGCCGTTATTTATAAATTCTCATACTTGTCGTTTTCTTCATCCAATCGCTTTCCGTTATGGGGCCCACAAAAGGCTGCGCCGTCGTACGAATATTCCCCGACAGAAAGAATATTCCACGACCAAACGAATATTCCAAACAATAATGAATATTTTATAACCACTTGCTTATTTAAAATATTTAGCATTTTCCCCATAATATTCCATAGTGGAGTAAAATTCAAGAATAACGATCAAAACATGGATACAATCAAAGATATTAACCATAATAGACACCTTGGATAAAAAGAAGAAAATTTCATTTTTTTGGTGAATAAGTGTCGATCAAGTGAATAAGTGTCGTATCGTGAATAAGTAACCCAGACACAAAAAGGTAGAAATTCCACAATAATATTCATATCAATATTTCGGCATAATGATATTGAAGGAAATAATATCATTCTGAAGAAAATAGCATCCCTTACCTCAAAAAGATAATACTTATGGATTTGGAATCTGGGATATAGTCTTTGAAGGAACTTTCATAGTATAGCAACACTCAAAGTATCAAAATACTCACAATAATCGCTCGATAATATATAGAGAGAAAACTTGATTCTTGTGTGATTTTCAATTCTAACTTAACCACCCTATTTATAGGAAAATGCTTAGAACACCAAAGCAGAAATTTAATAAAATATTAATATATATAAAAAAAATTCACGCCCACCTTAGACAACTGATCTCAGCTCATTTACCATGCTAGTGGGGCCCACCAACATAATAAAAACGTTTTTCTTAAAAAAATAATTAAAACCTCAAAAATAAATTATTCAGAACTTTAATAATTCATAATAAATAGCCCTTTATCAGAAAATTTTGAATCTTATGTCCATTCCATAGAAAATTCAATTCTCTACAACTTTGTAAGTTTAAGTTTTTCCAAATTCCAAGCAGAAATTGACCGAAATCCACATACGGGCGATTTTACAGGCTATAATCAAATTTTAGTCAAGAAATGGGGTCCACAAACATGAAAAACATGTTTTAAATATTTTTAATAACAAAATATTCTTCCTTACCTACGAACTTTCTAGACATTGCAAATAATGCTATCTAATAATATTATTCAAATAATATGAATTATTGATCGATAATGGAAAATATTGTATCTTGACAATTATTGAAACAACAATAATATAAAATATCAACGTAGCAATTATTGAATCAATAAAATAAAATATTGAACGGTAATTACTGTAACAATTATTGAGTAGTGCCTTCTTACGTAAGAATCAATAATTGGTGCAACACCGCAAGCGTCTTCTTGTCAACACCACAGCGTATTCGTGTTTTAACCACGGGTATTCCAACAGCAGTGTTAGCGGTAACAACTACGTCGTTATTTATAAAATCTCATACTTGTCGTTTTCTTCATCCAATCGCTTTCCGTTATGGGGACCACAAAAGGCTGCGCCGTCGTACGAATATTCCCCGACAGAAAGAATATTCCACGACCAAACGAATATTCCGACAATAATGAATATTTTATAACCACTTGCTTATTTAAAATATTTTGCATTTTCCCATAATATTCCATAGTGGAGTAAAATTCAAGAATAACGATCAAAACATGGATACAATCAAAGATATTAACCATAATAGACACCTTGGATAAAAAGAAGAAAATTTCATTTTTGGTGAATAGTGTCGTATCAAGTGAATAGTCTTAGTATCGTGAATAATAACCTGACACACAAAAGGTAAAAATTCCACAATAATATTCATATCAATATTTCGGCATAATGATATTGAAGGAAATAATATCATTTACGAAGAAAATAGCATCTCTTACATCAAAAAGATAATACTTTTGATCGTGGAATCTGGGATATAGTCTTTGAAAGGAACTTTCACCAGTTTAGCAACACTCAAAGTATCAAAATACTCACAATAATACGCTCGATAATATAGAGAGAGAAAACTTCAGATTCTTGTGTGATTTTCAATTCTAACTTAAGCACCCTATTTATAGAAAAATGCTTAGAACACCAAAGCAGAAATTTATTAAAATATTAATATATATATATAAAATTCACGCCCACCTTAGACAACTGATCTCAGCTCATTTACCATGCTAGTGGGGCCCACCAACATAATAAAAACGTTTTTCTTAAAAAAATAATTAAAACCTCAAAAATAAATTATTCCAGAACTTTAATAATTCATAATAAATAGCCCTTTATCAGAAAATTTTGAATCTTATGTCCATTCCATAGAAAATTCAATTCTCTACAACTTTGTAAGTTTAAGTTTTTTCAAATTCCAAGCAGAAATTGACCGAAATCCACATACGGGCGATTTTACAGGCTATAATCAAATTTTAGTCAAGAAATGGGGTCCACAAACATGAAAAACATGTTTTAAATATTTTTAGTAACAAAAATATTCTTCCTTACACAGAACTTTCTAGACATTGCAAATAATGCTATCTAATAATATTATTCAAATAATATGAATTATTGATCTGATAATGGAAAATATTGTATAGTGACAATTATTGAAACAACAATAATATAAAATATCAACGTAGCATTTATTAAATCAATAAAATAAAATATTGAGCAAGAATAATTTGTAACAATTATTGAGTAGTGCCTTCTTACGTAAGAATCAATAATTGGTGCAACACATAGCGATCTTCTTGTGCAATCACCGTGTATTCTTGTGTTTTAACCATCGGGTATTCCAACGATGTTAATTCGTGAATAACAACTACTGCAGATTATTTATAAATTCTCATACTTGTCGTTTTCTTCATCCAATCGCTTTAGTTATGAGGGCCCACAAAATTTGCATGCGTAAATACGAATATTCCGAAGCGAAAGAATATTCCACGACCAAACGAATATTCCCGACAATAATGAATATTTTATAGCCACTTGCTTATTTAAAATATTTAGCATTTTCCCCATAATATTCCATAGTGGAGTAAAATTCAAGAATAACGATCAAAACATGGATACAATCAAAGATATTAACCATAATAGACACCTTGGATAAAAAGAAGAAAATTTCATTTTTGGTGAATAGTGTCGTATCAAGTGAATAGTAGTGCAGTATCGTGAATAATAACCCAGACACAAAAAGGTAAAATTCCACAATAATATTCATATCAATATTTCGGCATAATGATATTGAAGGAAATAATATCATTCTGAAGAAAATAGCATCTCTTACCTCAAAAAGATAATACTTTTGATTGGAATCTAGGATATAGTCTTTGAAGGAACTTTCATAGTATAGCAACACTCAAAGTATCAAAATACTCACAATAATACGCTCGATAATATAGAGAGAAAACTTGATTCTTGTGTGATTTTCAATTCTAACTTAAGCACCCTATTTATAGAAAAATGCTTAGAACACCAAAGCAGAAATTTAATAAAATATTAATATATATAAAAAAATTCACGCCCACCTTAGACAACTGATCTTAGCTCATTTACCATGCTAGTGGGGCCCTTGCCAACATAATAAAAGCGTTTTTTTAAAAAAAAATAATTAAAACCTCAAAAATCAATTATTCCAGAACTTTAATAATTCATAATAAATAGCCCTTTATCAGAAAAATTTGAATCTTATGTCCATTTCATAGGAAATTCAATTCTCTACAACTTTGTAAGTTTAAGTTTTTCCAAATTCCAAGCAGAAATTGGTGAAATCCACATACAGGCGATTTTCTGTGCTATAATCAAATTTTAGTCAAGAAATGGGGTCCACAAACATGAAAAACATGTTTTAAATATTTTTAGTGACAAAAATATTCTTCCTTTACGAACTTTCTAGACATTGCAAATAATGATATCTAATAATATTGTTCAAATAATATGAATTATTGATCTGATAATGGAAAATATTGTATAGTGACAATTATTGAAACAACAATAATATAAAATATCAACGTAGCAATTATTGAATCAATAAAATAAAATATTGAGCAAGTAATTCTTGTAACAATTATTGAGTAGTGCCTTCTTACGTAAGAATCAATAATTGGTGCAACACTGCGCATAATCTTCTTGTATGCAACACAGCGTATTACGTGTTTTAACCACAAGGGTATTCCAACGATGTTAACAGTAACAACTACGTGTTATTTATAAATTCTCATACTTGTCGTTTTCTTCATCCAATCGCTTTCCGTTATAGGGCCCTAAAATTTTGCTTGCAGTCGTCACGAATATTCCCGACGGAAAGAATATTCCACGACCAAACGAATATTCCCGAGCAATAATGAATATTTTATAACCACTTGCTTATTTAAAATATTTAGCATTTTCCCCATAATATTCCATAGTGGAGTAAAATTCAAGAATAACGATCAAAACATGGATACAATCAAAGATATTAACCATAATAGACACCTTGGATAAAAGAAGAAAATTTCATTTTTGGTGAATAAGTGTCAGTGTCAAGTGAATAGTCCAGTATCGTGAATAGTAACCCCAGAGCACAAAAAGGTAGAAATTCCACAATAATATTCATATCAATATTTCTAAGATAATGATATTGAAGGAAATAATATCATTTACTGAAGAAAATAGCATCCTTACCTCAAAAAGATAATACTTTTGGTGGAATCTGGGATATAGTCTTTGAAGGAACTTTCATAGTATAGCAACACTCAAAGTATCAAAATACTCACAATAATACGCTCTATAATATATAGAGAGAAAACCTCGATTCTTGTGTGATTTTCAATTCTAACTTAACCACCTATTTATAGGAAAATGCTTAGAACACCAAAGCGAAATTTAATAAAATATTAATATATATATAAAAAAATTCACGCCCACCTTAGACAAATGATCTCGGCTCATTTACCATGCTAGTGGGGCCCACCAACATAATAAAAGCGTTTTTTAAAAAAATAATTAAAACCTCAAAAATAAATTATTCGAACTTTAATAATTCATAATAAATAGCCCTTTATCGAGAAAATTTTGAATCTTATGTCCATTCCATAGAAAATTCAATTCTCTACAACTTTGTAAGTTTAAGTTTTTCCAAATTCAAGCGAGAAATGGATGAAATCCACATACAGGCGATTTTACAAAGCTATAATCAAATTTTAGTCAAGAAATGGGGTCCACAAACATGAAAAACATGTTTTAAATATTTTAATAACAAAATATTCTTCCTTTTATGTAACTTTCTAGACATTGCAAATAATGCTATCTAATAATATTATTCAAATAATATGAATTATTGATCGATAATGGAAAATATTGTATCTTGACAATTATTGAAACAACAATAATATAAAATATCAGCGTAGCAATTATTGAATCAATAAAATAAAATATTGAGCGATAATTCATTGTAACAATTATTGAGTAGTGCCTTCTTACGTAAGAATCAATAATTGGTGCAACACCTTAGCGTCTTCTTGTCTTGACTTAGCGTATTCTTGTGTTTTAACCCACGGGTATTCCAAGCAGTGTTAGCAGTAACAACTTCTACAGATTATTTATAAAATCTCATACTTGTCGTTTTCTTCATCCAATCGCTTTCAGTTATGGGGACCACAAAAGGTCGCTGTGGTAGTGCATTTAATATTCCCAAAGCGGAAAAGAATATTCACGACCAAACGAATATTCCCAAGCAATAATGAATATTTTATAACCACTTGCTTATTTAAAATATTTGCGCATTTTCCCCATAATATTCCATAGTGGAGTAAAATTCAAGAATAACGATCAAAACATGGATACAATCAAAGATATTAACCATAATAGACACCTTGGATAAAAGAAGAAAATTTCATTTTTTGGTGAATAGTGTCGATCAAGTGAATAGTGTCGATATCGTGAATAATAACCCCGACACAAAAAGGTAGAAATTCCACAATAATATTCATATCAATATTTGGCATAATGATATTGAAGGAAATAATATCATTCTGAAGAAAATAGCATCTCTTACCTCAAAAAGATAATACTTTTCGATTGGAATCTAGGATATAGTCTTTGAAGGAACTTTCACCAGTATAGCAACACTCAAAGTATCAAAATACTCACAATAATCACATCGATAATATAGAGAGAGAAAACTTCAGATTCTTGTGTGATTTTCAATTCTAACTTAAGCACCCTATTTATAGAAAAATGCTTAGAACACCAAAGCAGAAATTTAATAAAATATTAATATATATATATATAAAATTCACGCCCACCTTAGACAACTGATCTCAGCTCATTTACCATGCTAGTGGGGCCCACCAACATAATAAAAATGTTTTTCTTAAAAAAATAATTAAAACCTCAAAAATCAATTATTCCAGAACTTTAATAATTCATAATAAATAGCCCTTTATCAGAAAAATTTGAATCTTATGTCCATTTCATAGGAAATTCAATTCTCTACAACTTTGTAAGTTTAAGTTTTTCCAAATTCCAAGCAGAAATTGACCGAAATCCACATACGGGCGATTTTACAGGCTATAATCAAATTTTAGTCAAGCAAATGGGGTCCATAAACATGAAAAACATGTTTTAAATATTTTTAGTAACAAAAATATTCTTCCTTACACAGAACTTTCTAGACATTGCAAATAATGCTATCTAATAATATTATTCAAATAATATGAATTATTGATCTGATAATGGAAAATATTGTATAGTGACAATTATTGAAACAACAATAATATAAAATATAAGCGTAGCAATTATTGAATCAATAAAATAAAATATTGAGCGATAATTACCGTAACAATTATTGAGTAGTGCCTTCTACGTAAGAATCAATAATTGGTGCGACCAAGCGTCTTCTTGTGCGAACACCAGCGTATTCATCGTGTTTTAACCCAAGGGTATTCCAACGAGTGTTAAGCGGTAACAACTACGCAGTTATTTATAAAATCTCATACTTGTCATTTTCTTCATCCAATCGCTTTCCAGTTATGGGGCCCTAAAATTTGCTTGTAGTGCATACGAATATTCCCAATGCGGAAAGAATATTCCACGACCAAACGAATATTCCCAAACAATAATGAATATTTTATAACCACTTGCTTATTTAAAATATTTAGCATTTTCCCCATAATATTCCATAGTGGAGTAAAATTCAAGAATAACGATCAAAACATGGATACAATCAAAGATATTAACCATAATAGACACCTTGGATAAAAAAGAAGAAAATTTCATTTTTTTTGGTGAATAGTGTCGTATCAAGTGAATAAGTGTCGTATCGTGTGAATAGTAACCCCGACACAAAAAGGTAGAAATTCACAATAGTATTCATATCAATATTTCTAAGATAATGATATTGAAGGAAATAATATCATTCTACGAAGAAAATAGCATCCCTTACCTCAAAAGATAATACTTACAATTTGGAATCTGGGATATAGTCTTTGAAGGAACTTTCACCGTATAGCAACACTCAAAGTATCAAAATATTCACAATAATACGCTCTATAATATAGAGAGAGAAAACTTCATATTCTTGTGTGATTTTCAATTCTAACTTAAGCACCCTATTTATAGAAAAATGCTTAGAACACCAAAGCAGAAATCTAATAAAATATTAATATATATATAAAAAATTCACGCCCACCTTAGACAACTGATCTCAGCTCATTTACCATGCTAGTGGGGCCCACCAACATAATAAAAATGTTTTTCTTAAAAAAATAATTAAAACCTCAAAAATCAATTATTCCAGAACTTTAATAATTCATAATAAATAGCCCTTTATCAGAAAAATTTGAATCTTATGTCCATTTCATAGGAAATTCAATTCTCTACAACTTTGTAAGTTTAAGTTTTTCCAAATTCCAAGCAGAAATTGACCGAAATCCACATACGGGCGATTTTACAGGCTATAATCAAATTTTAGTCAAGCAAATGGGGTCCATAAACATGAAAAACATGTTTTAAATATTTTTAGTAACAAAAATATTCTTCCTTACACAGAACTTTCTAGACATTGCAAATAATGCTATCTAATAATATTATTCAAATAATATGAATTATTGATCTGATAATGGAAAATATTGTATAGTGACAATTATTGAAACAACAATAATATAAAATATCAACGTAGCAATTATTAAATCAATAAAATAAAATATTGAACAGTAATTACTGTAACAATTATTGAGTAGTGCCTTCTCTACGTAAGAATCAATAATTGGTGCAACACAAGCGTCTTCTTACATGCGCAATACAAGCAGTATTCTTGTGTTTTAACCACCGTATTCCAACGATTGTTAGCAGTAATAACTACTGCCGTTATTTATAAATTCTCATACTTGTCATTTTCTTCATCCAATCGCTTCAAGTTATGGGGCCCACAAAAGGTCTTGGTGGTCGCATCGAATATTCCCAAGACGGAAAGAATATTCCACGACCAAACGAATATTCCCAAGCAATAATGAATATTTTATAACCACTTGCTTATTTAAAATATTTAAGCATTTTCCCCATAATATTCCATAGTGGAGTAAAATTCAAGAATAACGATCAAAACATGGATACAATCAAAGATATTAACCATAATAGACACCTTGGATAAAAAGAAGAAAATTTCATTTTTGGTGAATAGTGTCGTATCAAGTGAATAGTGTCGTATACACGTGAATAATAACCTTAGACACAAAAGGTAGAAATTCCACAATAATATTCATATCAATATTTACGGCATAATGATATTGAAGGAAATAATATCATTCTACGAAGAAAATAGCATCTCTTACCTCAAAAAAGATAATACTTTTGATTTGGAATCTGGGATATAGTCTTTGAAGGGAACTTTCATAGTATAGCAACACTCAAAGTATCAAAATATTCACAATAATACGCTCGATAATATATAGAGAAAACTTCATATTCTTGTGTGATTTTCAATTCTAACTTAAGAACCCTATTTATAGAAAAATGCTTAGAACACCAAAGCGAGAAATTTAATAAAATATTAATATATATAAAAAATTCACGCCCACCTTTAGACAATGATCTCGGCTCATTTACCATGCTAGTGGGGCCCACCAACATAATAAAAAATGTTTTTCTTAAAAAATAATTAAAACCTCAAAAATCAATTATTCGAACTTTAATAATTCATAATAAATAGCCCTTTATCGGAAAAATTTGAATCTTATGTCCATTTCATAGGAAATTCAATTTCTACAACTTTGTAAGTTTAAGTTTTTCCAAATTCAAGCGAAATTGACCGAAATCCACATACCAAGGCGATTTTCTGGCTATAATCAAATTTTAGTCAAGAAATGGGGTCCATAAACATGAAAAACATGTTTTAAATATTTTTAGTGACAAAAATATTCTTCCTTACACAGAACTTTCTAGACATTGCAAATAATGCTATCTAATAATATTATTCAAATAATATGAATTATTGATCTGATAATGGAAAATATTGTATAGTGACAAATATTGAAACAACAATAATATAAAATATCAACGTAGCAATTATTGAATCAATAAAATAAAATATTGAACAGTAATTACTGTAACAATTATTGAGTAGTGCCTTCTACGTAAGAATCAATAATTGGTGCAACACCGCAGCTTCTTCTCGCAAGAACACATAGCGTATTCTTCGTGTTTTAACCACCGGGTATTCCAACGATTGTTAATTCTGTAACAACTACTGTGTTATTTATAAAATCTCATACTTATCGTTTTCTTCATCCAATCGCTTTCCAGTTATGGGGCCCACAAAAGGTACATTGCTTGTCGTCATACGAATATTCCCAAGCGGAAAGAATATTCCACGACCAAACGAATATTCCCTAATAATAATGAATTTTTATAGCCACTTGCTTATTTAAAATATTTGCGCATTTTCCCCATAATATTCCATAGTGGAGTAAAATTCAAGAATAACGATCAAAACATGGATACAATCAAAGATATTAACCATAATAGACACCTTGGATAAAAAAAAGAAAATTTTATTTTTTGGTGAATAGTGTCGATGTCCCGTGAATAGTCTTAGTATCGTGAATAATAACCCCAGACACAAAAAGGTAGAAATTCACAATAATATTCATATCAATATTTTGGCATAATGATATTGAAGGAAATAATATCATTTCTGAAGAAAATAGCATCCTTACCTCAAAAAGATAATACTTTTTACATTTGGAATCTAGGATATAGTCTTTGAAGGAACTTTCATAGTATAGCAACACTCAAAGTATCAAAATACTCACAATAATACACTCGATAATATAGAGAGAAAACTTGATTCTTGTGTGATTTTCAATTCTAACTTAAGACACCTATTTATAGAAAAATGCTTAGAACACCAAAGCGTAAATTTAATAAAATATTAATATATATAAAAAAATTCACGCCCACCTTAGACAATGATCTCGGCTCATTTACCATGCTAGTGGGGCCCTTGACATAATAAAAAGCGTTTTTTTCTTAAAAAATAATTAAAACCTCAAAATCAATTATTCGAACTTTAATAATGCATAATAAATAGCCCTTTATCAGAAAAATTTGAATCTTATGTCCATTTCATAGGAAATTCAATTCTCTACAACTTTGTAAGTTTAAGTTTTTCCAAATTCAAGCGAGAAATTGGCCCAGAAATCCACATACTGAAGGCGATTTTACTGTTTATAATCAAATTTTAGTCAAGAAATGGGGTCCACAAACATGAAAAACATGTTTTAAATATTTTTAGTGACAAAAATATTCTTCCTTACGAGAACTTTCTAGACATTGCAAATAATGATATCTAATAATATTGTTCAAATAATATGAATTATTGATCGATAATGGAAAATATTGTATAGTGACAATTATTGAAACAACAATAATATAAAATATCAACGTAGCAATTATTGAATCAATAAAATAAAATATTGAGCGATAATTCTTTGTAACAATTATTGAGTAGTGCCTTCTTACGTAAGAATCAATAATTGGTGCAACACCGCAAGCGTCTTCTTGCATGCGACAAGCGTATTCATCGTGTTTTAACCACCGGGTATTCCAACGGTTGTTACTTGGTAACAACTACGCAGATTATTTATAAAATCTCATACTTATCGTTTTCTTCATCCAATCGCTTCCAGGTTATGGGGCCCAAAAGGTCAAAATTTGCGGCAGTAAATGCGAATATTCCCAAGCGGAAAGAATATTCCACGACCAAACGAATATTCCCAGAGCAATAATGAATATTTTATAGCCACTTGCTTATTTAAAATATTTGCGCATTTTCCCCATAATATTCCATAGTGGAGTAAAATTCAAGAATAACGATCAAAACATGGATACAATCAAAGATATTAACCATAATAGACACCTTGGATAAAAAAAAGAAAATTTCATTTTTTGGTGAATAATTGTAAATATCAAGTGAATAGTCTTCAGTATCGTGAATAGTAACCCGACACAAAAAGGTAGAAATTCCACAATAGTATTCATATCAATATTTGGCATAATGATATTGAAGGAAATAATATCATTTCTGAAGAAAATAGCATCCCTTACCTCAAAAGATAATACTCCCATTTGGAATCTGGGATATAGTCTTTGAAGGAACTTTCATCAAGTATAGCAACACTCAAAGTATCAAAATACTCACAATAATACGCTCGATAATATAGAGAGAAAACTTGATTCTTGTGTGATTTTCAATTCTAACTTAAGCACCTATTTATAGGAAAATGCTTAGAACACCAAAGCGAAATTTAATAAAATATTAATATATATAAAAAAAATTCACGCCCACCTTAGACAAGCTGATCTCGGCTCATTTACCATGCTAGTGGGGCCCGCCAACATAATAAAAAGCGTTTTCTTAAAAAATAATTAAAACCTCAAAAATAAATTATTCGAACTTTAATAATTCATAATAAATAGCCCTTTATCAGAAAAATTTGAATCTTATGTCCATTCCATAGGAAATTCAATTCTCTACAACTTTGTAAGTTTAAGTTTTCCAAATTCAAGCGAAAAATTGAAGAAATCCACATACAGGCGATTTTACATTTATAATCAAATTTTAGTCAAGAAATGGGGTCCACAAACATGAAAAACATGTTTTAAATATTTTTAGTGACAAAATATTCTTCCTTACCTGAGAACTTTCTAGACATTGCAAATAATGATATCTAATAATATTATTCAAATAATATGAATTATTGATCGATAATGGAAAATATTGTATAGTGACAAATATTGAAACAACAATAATATAAAATATCAACGTAGCAATTATTGAATCAATAAAATAAAATATTGAGCGAGTAATTATTTGTAACAATTATTGAGTAAGTGCCTTCTTACGTAAGAATCAATAATTGGTGCAACCTTGGCGTCTTCTTGCAACGACCGCCAGCGTATTCTTGTGTTTTAACCACCGGGTATTCCAACGTTACTAGCGGTAACAACTACGTAGATTATTTATAAAATCTCATACTTGTCGTTTTCTTCATCCAATCGCTTTCAAGTTATGGGGCCCACAAAGGTTTGCTTGGTAAATGCGAATATTCTCCGACGCGGAAAGAATATTCCACGACCAAACGAATATTCCCAGACAATAATGAATATTTTATAGCCACTTGCTTATTTAAAATATTTGCGCATTTTCCCATAATATTCCATAGTGGAGTAAAATTCAAGAATAACGATCAAAACATGGATACAATCAAAGATATTAACCATAATAGACACCTTGGATAAAAAGAAGAAAATTTCATTTTTTGGTGAATAGTGTCGATGTCAAGTGAATAGTCAAGATATCGTGAATAGTAACCCAGACACAAAAGGTAGAAATTCAACAATAGTATTCATATCAATATTTGACATAATGATATTGAAGGAAATAATATCATTTCTGAAGAAAATAGCATCCCTTACCTCAAAAAAGATAATACTTACATTTGGAATCTAGGATATAGTCTTTGAAGGAACTTTCTCCGTATAGCAACACTCAAAGTATCAAAATACTCACAATAATACGCTCGATAATATAGAGAGAAAACTTGATTCTTGTGTGATTTTCAATTCTAACTTAAGCACCTATTTATAGGAAAATGCTTAGAACACCAAAGCGAAATTTAATAAAATATTAATATATAAAAAAAATTCACGCCCACCTTAGACAACTGATCTCGGCTCATTTACCATGCTAGTGGGGCCCGCCAACATAATAAAAGCGTTTTCTTAAAAAATAATTAAAACCTCAAAATAAATTATTCGAACTTTAATAATTCATAATAAATAGCCCTTTATCAGAAAAATTTGAATCTTATGTCCATTCCATAGGAAATTCAATTCTCTACAACTTTGTAAGTTTAAGTTTTCCAAATTCAAGCGAAATTGGCCAAGAAATCCACATACGAGGCGATTTTCACATTTATAATCAAATTTTAGTCAAGCAAATGGGGTCCACAAACATGAAAAACATGTTTTAAATATTTTAGTAACAAAATATTCTTCCTTACCACGAACTTTCTAGACATTGCAAATAATGTTATCTAATAATATTATTCAAATAATATGAATTATTGATCGATAATGGAAAATATTGTATAGTGACAATTATTGAAACAACAATAATATAAAATATCAACGTAGCAATTATTGAATCAATAAAATAAAATATTGAGCAGTAATTCTTGTAACAATAATTATTAGTAGTGCCTTCTTACGTAAGAATCAATAATTGGTGCAACAGCGTCTTCTTGTCGCAACCATAGCGTATTCTTGTGTTTTAACCACGGGTATTCCAACGATGTTACTTGAGTAACAACTTCTGTAGATTATTTATAAAATCTCATACTTGTCGTTTTCTTCATCCAATCGCTTTCAGTTATGGGGCCCACAAAAGGCTGCTTGTGTCGTAAATACGAATATTCTCAAACGGAAAGAATATTCCACGACCAAACGAATATTCCCAAACAATAATGAATATTTTATAGCCACTTGCTTATTTAAAATATTTGCGCATTTTCCCATAATATTCCATAGTGGAGTAAAATTCAAGAATAACGATCAAAACATGGATACAATCAAAGATATTAACCATAATAGACACCTTGGATAAAAAAAGAAAATTTTATTTTTGGTGAATAAGTGTCGTATCAAGTGAATAGTCTTGAGTATCGTGAATAGTAACCCAGACACAAAAAGGTAGAAATTCCACAATAGTATTCATATCAATATTTGGCATAATGATATTGAAGGAAATAATATCATTTCTGAAGAAAATAGCATCCCTTACCTCAAAAAGATAATACTTACATTTGGAATCTGGGATATAGTCTTTGAAGGAACTTTCATGAGTATAGCAACACTCAAAGTATCAAAATACTCACAATAATCGCTCGATAATATAGAGAGAAAACTTGATTCTTGTGTGATTTTCAATTCTAACTTAAGCACCCTATTTATAGAAAAATGCTTAGAACACCAAAGCAGAAATTTAATAAAATATTAATATATATAAAAAAATTCACGCCCACCTTAGACAACTGATCTCAGCTCATTTACCATGCTAGTGGGGCCCGCCAACATAATAAAAACGTTTTTCTTAAAAAAATAATTAAAACCTCAAAAATAAATTATTCCAGAACTTTAATAATTCATAATAAATAGCCCTTTATCAGAAAAATTTGAACCTTATGTCCATTCCATAGGAAATTCAATTCTCTACAACTTTGTAAGTTTAAGTTTTTCCAAATTCCAAGCAGAAATTGACCGAAATCCACATACGGGCGATTTTAAAAATTTATAATCAAATTTTAGTCAAGCAAATGGGGTCCACAAACATGAAAAACATGTTTTAAATATTTTTAGTAACAAAAATATTTTTCCTTACACAGAACTTTCTAGACATTGCAAATAATGCTATCTAATAATATTATTCAAATAATATGAATTATTGATCTGATAATGGAAAATATTGTATAGTGACAATTATTGAAACAACAATAATATAAAATATCAACGTAGCAATTATTGAATCAATAAAATAAAATATTGAGCAAGTAATTCTTTGTAACAATTATTGAGTAAGTGCCTTCTTACGTAAGAATCAATAATTGGTGCAACACAAGCGTCTTCTTTATGCTGACACCACGTATTCTGTGTTTAAACCACCGGGTATTCAACGATTGTTAATTGGTAACAACTACGCCAAGTTATTTATAAAATCTCATACTTGTCGTTTTCTTCATCCAATCGCTTTCCAGTTATGGGGCCCACAAAAATTGCTGGCGTCGTAAATGCGAATATTCCCAAGCAGAAAGAATATTCCACGACCAAACGAATATTCCCTAACAATAATGAATATTTTATAGCCACTTGCTTATTTAAAATATTTTAGCATTTTCCCATAATATTCCATAGTGGAGTAAAATTCAAGAATAACGATCAAAACATGGATACAATCAAAGATATTAACCATAATAGACACCTTGGATAAAAAGAAGAAAATTTCATTTTTTGGTGAATAATAATGTCGTATCAAGTGAATAGTCTTGCAGTATCGTGAATAGTAACCCCGACACAAAAAGGTAGAAATTCAACAATAGTATTCATATCAATATTTGGCATAATGATATTGAAGGAAATAATATCATTCTGAAGAAAATAGCATCCCCTTACCTCAAAAAGATAATACTTACGATTGGAATCTGGGATATAGTCTTTGAAGGAACTTTCTCCAGTATAGCAACACTCAAAGTATCAAAATACTCACAATAATACGCTCGATAATATAGAGAGAAAACTTGATTCTTGTGTGATTTTCAATTCTAACTTAAGCACCCTATTTATAGGAAAATGCTTAGAACACCAAAGCGAAATTTAATAAAATATTAATATATAAAAAAAATTCACGCCCACCTTAGACAACTGATCTCAGCTCATTTACCATGCTAGTGGGGCCCACCAACATAATAAAAACGTTTTCTTAAAAAATAATTAAAACCTCAAAAATAAATTATTCCGAACTTTAATAATTCATAATAAATAGCCCTTTATCGAAAAAATTTGAATCTTATGTCCATTCCATAGGAAATTCAATTCTCTACAACTTTGTAAGTTTAAGTTTTCCAAATTCAAGAGAAATTGGCCAGAAATCCACATACAGGCGATTTTACATTTATAATCAAATTTTAGTCAAGCAAATGGGGTCCACAAACATGAAAAACATGTTTTAAATATTTTAGTAACAAAAATATTCTTCCTTACCGAGAACTTTCTAGACATTGCAAATAATGCTATCTAATAATATTATTCAAATAATATGAATTATTGATCCGATAATGGAAAATATTGTATAGTGACAATTATTGAAACAACAATAATATAAAATATCAACGTAGCAATTATTGAATCAATAAAATAAAATATTGAGCGATAATTCTTTGTAACAATTATTGAGTAGTGCCTTCTTACGTAAGAATCAATAATTGGTGCAACTGCGCGTCTTCTTTAATGTAACTTGGCGTATTCTTCGTGTTTTAACCACCGGGTATTCAACAACAGTTACTTGGTGAACAACTACTGTGAATTATTTATAAAATCTCATACTTGTCGTTTTCTTCATCCAATCGCTTTCCGTTATGGGGCCCACAAAAGGCTGCGCCGTCGTACGAATATTCCCCGACAGAAAGAATATTCCACGACCAAACGAATATTCCCCGACAATAATGAATATTTTATAGCCACTTGCTTATTTAAAATATTTGCGCATTTTCCCCATAATATTCCATAGTGGAGTAAAATTCAAGAATAACGATCAAAACATGGATACAATCAAAGATATTAACCATAATAGACACCTTGGATAAAAAGAAGAAAATTTCATTTTTGGTGAATAAGTGTCGTATCAAGTGAATAAGGCTTAGTATCGTGAATAGTAACCTTGACACAAAAAGGTAGAAATTCCACAATAGTATTCATATCAATATTTGACATAATGATATTGAAGGAAATAATATCATTTACGAAGAAAATAGCATCCTTACCTCAAAAAGATAATACTTACATTTGGAATCTAGGATATAGTCTTTGAAGGAACTTTCACCGTATAGCAACACTCAAAGTATCAAAATACTCACAATAATACGCTCGATAATATAGAGAGAAAACTTGATTCTTGTGTGATTTTCAATTCTAACTTAAGCACCTATTTATAGGAAAATGCTTAGAACACCAAAGCGAAATTTAATAAAATATTAATATATATAAAAAAAAATTCACGCCCACCTTAGACAACTGATCTCGGCTCATTTACCATGCTAGTGGGGCCCGCCAACATAATAAAAACGTTTTTATTAAAAAAAAATAATTAAAACCTCAAAAATAAATTATTCGAACTTTAATAATTCATAATAAATAGCCCTTTATCGGAAAAATTTGAATCTTATGTCCATTCCATAGGAAATTCAATTCTCTACAACTTTGTAAGTTTAAGTTTTCCAAATTCAAGCGAAATTAATAGAAATCCACATACCAAGCGATTTTACAAAGCTATAATCAAATTTTAGTCAAGCAAATGGGGTCCACAAACATGAAAAACATGTTTTAAATATTTTAGTAACAAAAATATTCTTCCTTATACGAACTTTCTAGACATTGCAAATAATGCTATCTAATAATATTATTCAAATAATATGAATTATTGATCGATAATGGAAAATATTGTATAGTGACAATTATTGAAACAACAATAATATAAAATATCAACGTAGCAATTATTGAATCAATAAAATAAAATATTGAGCGATAAATCTTTGTAACAATTATTGAGTAGTGCCTTCTTACGTAAGAATCAATAATTGGTGCAACACAGCGTCTTCTTGTGCAAACAAGCGTATTCATCGTGTTTTAACCAAGGGTATTCCAACGAGTGTTAACGGTAACAACTACGCCGTTATTTATAAAATCTCATACTTGTCGTTTTCTTCATCCAATCGCTTTTCAAGTTATGGGGCCCACAAAAAGTCGCATAGTGTCGTGCGAATATTCAAGCGGAAAAGAATATTCCACGACCAAACGAATATTCCCGAACAATAATGAATATTTTATAGCCACTTGCTTATTTAAAATATTTGCGCATTTTCCCATAATATTCCATAGTGGAGTAAAATTCAAGAATAACGATCAAAACATGGATACAATCAAAGATATTAACCATAATAGACACCTTGGATAAAAAAAAAGAAAATTTTATTTTTGGTGAATAGTGTAATGATCAAGTGAATAGTGCAGTATCGTGAATAGTAACCCCTGACACACAAAAGGTAGAAATTCCACAATAGTATTCATATCAATATTTTGGCATAATGATATTGAAGGAAATAATATCATTTACTGAAGAAAATAGCATCCCTTACCTCAAAAAGATAATACTCAATTGGAATCTGGGATATAGTCTTTGAAGGAACTTTCACCGTATAGCAACACTCAAAGTATCAAAATACTCACAATAATACGCTCGATAATATAGAGAGAAAACTTGATTCTTGTGTGATTTTCAATTCTAACTTAAGCACCTATTTATAGAAAAATGCTTTAGAACACCAAAGCGTAAATTTAATAAAATATTAATATATATAAAAAATTCACGCCCACCTTAGACAACTGATCTCAAACTCATTTACCATGCTAGTGGGGCCCGCCAACATAATAAAAAGCGTTTTTCTTAAAAAAAAATAATTAAAACCTCAAAAATCAATTATTCGAACTTTAATAATTCATAATAAATAGCCCTTTATCGAAAAAATTTGAATCTTATGTCCATTTCATAGGAAATTCAATTCTCTACAACTTTGTAAGTTTAAATTTTTCCAAATTCCAAGCAGAAATTGACCGAAATCCACATACGGGCGATTTTACAGGCTATAATCAAATTTTAGTCAAGAAATGGGGTCCACAAACATGAAAAACATGTTTTAAATATTTTTAGTGACAAAAATATTCTTCCTTTACTGTAACTTTCTAGACATTGCAAATAATGATATCTAATAATATTGTTCAAATAATATGAATTATTGATCCGATAATGGAAAATATTGTATAGTGACAATTATTGAAACAACAATAATATAAAATATCAACGTAGCAATTATTGAATCAATAAAATAAAATATTGAGCAAGTAATTCTTTGTAACAATTATTGAGTAGTGCCTTCTTACGTAAGAATCAATAATTGGTGCAACACAGCGTCTTCTTGTGCAACACCGCGTAGACTTGTGTTTTAACCACGGGTATTCCAAGCAGTGTTAATCAGTAACAACTACGCCAGATTATTTATAAAATCTCATACTTGTCGTTTTCTTCATCCAATCGCTTTTAGTTATGGGGCCCACAAAATTTGCTGGCGTCGCATTTAATATTCCCAAGCGGAAAGAATATTCCACGACCAAAACGAATATTCCCGACAATAATGAATATTTTATAGCCACTTGCTTATTTAAAATATTTGCGCATTTTCCCATAATATTCCATAGTGGAGTAAAATTCAAGAATAACGATCAAAACATGGATACAATCAAAGATATTAACCATAATAGACACCTTGGATAAAAAGAAGAAAATTTCATTTTTTGGTGAATAGTGTCAGATCCGTGAATAGTCTTGATATCGTGAATAGTAACCCAGAGCACAAAAAAGGTAGAAATTCCACAATAGTATTCATATCAATATTTGGCATAATGATATTGAAGGAAATAATATCATTCTGAAGAAAATAGCATCCTTACCTCAAAAAGATAATACTCGATTTGGAATCTGGGATATAGTCTTTGAAGGAACTTTCACCGTATAGCAACACTCAAAGTATCAAAATACTCACAATAATACGCTCGATAATAGAGAGAGAAAACTTGATTCTTGTGTGATTTTCAATTCTAACTTAAGCACCTATTTATAGGAAAATGCTTAGAACACCAAAGCGTAAATTTAATAAAATATTAATATATAAAAAAAAAATTCACGCCCACCTTAGACAATGATCTCGACTCATTTACCATGCTAGTGGGGCCCGCCAACATAATAAAAACGCTTTTTATTAAAAAATAATTAAAACCTCAAAAATAAATTATTCGAACTTTAATAATTCATAATAAATAGCCCTTTATCAGAAAAATTTGAATCTTATGTCCATTCCATAGGAAATTCAATTCTCTACAACTTTGTAAGTTTAAGTTTTTCCAAATTCCAAGCGAAATCAACCAGGAAATCCACATACAAGGCGATTTTACAGTGCAATAATCAAATTTTAGTCAAGCAAATGGGGTCCACAAACATGAAAAACATGTTTTAAATATTTTTAGTAACAAAATATTCTTCCTTATACGTAACTTTCTAGACATTGCAAATAATGCTATCTAATAATATTATTCAAATAATATGAATTATTGATCGATAATGGAAAATATTGTATAGTGACAATTATTGAAACAACAATAATATAAAATATCAACGTAGCAATTATTGAATCAATAAAATAAAATATTGAGCAATAATTCATCGTAACAATTATTGAGTAGTGCCTTCTTTACGTAAGAATCAATAATTGGTGCAACACCGCTGCGTCTTCTTGTGCAACATCGCGTAGACATCGTGTTTTAACCAAGGGTATTCCAACGTTGTTAATTCAGTAATAACTACGCCGTTATTTATAAAATCTCATACTTGTCGTTTTCTTCATCCAATCGCTTTCCGTTATGGGGCCCACAAAAGGCTGCGCCGTCGTACGAATATTCCCCGACAGAAAGAATATTCCACGACCAAACGAATATTCCCCGACAATAATGAATATTTTATAGCCACTTGCTTATTTAAAATATTTGCGCATTTTCCCCATAATATTCCATAGTGGAGTAAAATTCAAGAATAACGATCAAAACATGGATACAATCAAAGATATTAACCATAATAGACACCTTGGATAAAAAGAAGAAAATTTCATTTTTTGGTGAATAGTGTCAGATGTCAAGTGAATAAGGTCAGATATCGTGAATAGTAACCCAAACACAAAAAGGTAGAAATTCCACAATAGTATTCATATCAATATTTTAAGATAATGATATTGAAGGAAATAATATCATTTACGAAGAAAATAGCATCCTTACCTCAAAAAGATAATACTTCATTTGGAATAATCTAGGATATAGTGTTGAAGGAACTTTCATAGTATAGCAACACTCAAAGTATCAAAATACTCACAATAATACGCTCGATATATAGAGAGAAAACTTCAGATTCTTGTGTGATTTTCAATTCTAACTTAAGCACCCTATTTATAGGAAAATGCTTAGAACACCAAAGCAGAAATTTAATAAAATATTAATATATATAAAAAAAAATTCACGCCCACCTTAGACAACTGATCTCAGCTCATTTACCATGCTAGTGGGGCCCGCCAACATAATAAAAACGTTTTTATTAAAAAAATAATTAAAACCTCAAAAATAAATTATTCCAGAACTTTAATAATTCATAATAAATAGCCCTTTATCAGAAAAATTTGAATCTTATGTCCATTCCATAGGAAATTCAATTCTCTACAACTTTGTAAGTTTAAGTTTTTCCAAATTCCAAGCAGAAATTGACCGAAATCCACATACGGGCGATTTTACAAAGTTATAATCAAATTTTAGTCAAGCAAATGGGGTCCACAAACATGAAAAACATGTTTTAAATATTTTAGTAACAAAAATATTCTTCCTTATACGTAACTTTCTAGACATTGCAAATAATGCTATCTAATAATATTATTCAAATAATATGAATTATTGATCTGATAATGGAAAATATTGTATAGTGACAATTATTGAAACAACAATAATATAAAATATCAACGTAGCAATTATTGAATCAATAAAATAAAATATTGAGCAAAGAATTATCGTAACAATTATTGAGTAAAGTGCCTTCTTACGTAAGAATCAATAATTGGTGCAACATCGCAGCGTCTTCTTGCAACACCGCAGACATCTTGTGTTTTAACCACCGGGTATTCCAACAGTGTTAACGGTAACAACTACGCCGTTATTTATAAAATCTCATACTTGTCGTTTTCTTCATCCAATCGCTTTCCGTTATGGGGCCCACAAAAGGCTGCGCCGTCGTACGAATATTCCCCGACAGAAAGAATATTCCACGACCAAACGAATATTCCCCGACAATAATGAATATTTTATAGCCACTTGCTTATTTAAAATATTTGCGCATTTTCCCCATAATATTCCATAGTGGAGTAAAATTCAAGAATAACGATCAAAACATGGATACAATCAAAGATATTAACCATAATAGACACCTTGGATAAAAAAAAGAAAATTTTATTTTTTGGTGAATAGTGTCGTATCCGTGAATAGTGCCGTATACGTGAATAGTAACCCCGACACAAAAAGGTAGAAATTCCACAATAGTATTCATATCAATATTTCGGCATAATGATATTGAAGGAAATAATATCATTTACGAAGAAAATAGCATCCTTACCTCAAAAAAGATAATACTTCGATTTGGAATCTAGGATATAGTCTTTGAAGGAACTTTCACCGTATAGCAACACTCAAAGTATCAAAATACTCACAATAATACGCTTCGATAATATAGAGAGAAAACTTGATTTCTTGTGTGATTTTCAATTCTAACTTAAGCACCTATTTATAGAAAAATGCTTAGAACACAAAGCGAGAAATTTAATAAAATATTAATATATATAAAAAATTCACGCCCACCTTAGACAACTGATCTCAGCTCATTTACCATGCTAGTGGGGCCCGCCAACATAATAAAAGCGTTTTTTCTTAAAAAATAATTAAAACCTCAAAATCAATTATTCCAGAACTTTAATAATTCATAATAAATAGCCCTTTATCAGAAAAATTTGAATCTTATGTCCATTTCATAGGAAATTCAATTCTCTACAACTTTGTAAGTTTAAATTTTTCCAAATTCCAAGCAGAAATTGACCGAAATCCACATACGGGCGATTTTACAGGCTATAATCAAATTTTAGTCAAGAAATGGGGTCCACAAACATGAAAAACATGTTTTAAATATTTTTAGTGACAAAAATATTCTTCCTTACACAGAACTTTCTAGACATTGCAAATAATGATATCTAATAATATTGTTCAAATAATATGAATTATTGATCTGATAATGGAAAATATTGTATAGTGACAATTATTGAAACAACAATAATATAAAATATCAACGTAGCAATTATTGAATCAATAAAATAAAATATTGAACGATAATTAATCGTAATAATTATTGAGTAGTGCCTTTCTACGTAAGAATCAATAATTGGTGCAACACAGCGTCTTCTTGTGCAACACCGCAGACATCGTGTTTTAACCACCGGGTATTCCAACGATGTTAACGGTAACAACTACTGTGTTATTTATAAAATCTCATACTTGTCGCTTTCTTCATCCAATCGCTTTTCGTTATGGGGCCCAAAAAAGGTCGCATGGCCGCCGCATACGAATATTCCAAACAGAAAAGAATATTCCACGACCAAACGAATATTCCCAAACAATAATGAATATTTTATAGCCACTTGCTTATTTAAAATATTTAGCATTTTTCCCATAATATTCCATAGTGGAGTAAAATTCAAGAATAACGATCAAAACATGGATACAATCAAAGATATTAACCATAATAGACACCTTGGATAAAAAGAAGAAAATTTCATTTTTGGTGAATAATTGTCGATATCCGTGAATAGTGCCAGATATCGTGAATAGTAACCCCGACACAAAAGGTAGAAATTCCACAATAGTATTCATATCAATATTTCAAGATAATGATATTGAAGGAAATAATATCATTTACTGAAGAAAATAGCATCCCTTACCTCAAAAGATAATACTTCAATTGGAATCTGGGATATAGTCTTTGAAGGAACTTTCACCGTATAGCAACACTCAAAGTATCAAAATACTCACAATAATACGCTCGATAATATAGAGAGAAAACTTGATTCTTGTGTGATTTTCAATTCTAACTTAAGCACCCTATTTATAGGAAAATGCTTAGAACACCAAAGCAGAAATTTAATAAAATATTAATATATATAAAAAAAATTCACGCCCACCTTAGACAACTGATCTCAGCTCATTTACCATGCTAGTGGGGCCCGCCAACATAATAAAAACGTTTTTATTAAAAAAATAATTAAAACCTCAAAAATAAATTATTCCAGAACTTTAATAATTCATAATAAATAGCCCTTTATCAGAAAAATTTGAATCTTATGTCCATTCCATAGGAAATTCAATTCTCTACAACTTTGTAAGTTTAAGTTTTTCCAAATTCCAAGCAGAAATTGACCGAAATCCACATACGGGCGATTTTACAGGCTATAATCAAATTTTAGTCAAGCAAATGGGGTCCACAAACATGAAAAACATGTTTTAAATATTTTTAGTAACAAAAATATTCTTCCTTACACAGAACTTTCTAGACATTGCAAATAATGCTATCTAATAATATTATTCAAATAATATGAATTATTGATCGATAATGGAAAAAATATTGTATAGTGACAATTATTGAAACAACAATAATATAAAATATCAACGTAGCAATTATTGAATCAATAAAATAAAATATTGAAGCAAGAATTCTCGTAACAATTATTGAGTAGTGCCTTCTTACGTAAGAATCAATAATTGGTGCAACATCGCGCGTCTTCTTGTCGCAACATCGGCAGACATCGTGTTTTAACATAACGGGTATTCCAACAATTGTTACTTGGTAACAACTACGCCGTTATTTATAAAATCTCATACTTGTCGTTTTCTTCATCCAATCGCTTTTTAGTTATGGGGCCCACAAAAGGTCTGCTAAATCGTCATTTAATATTCCCGACGGAAAGAATATTCCACGACCAAACGAATATTCCAAACAATAATGAATATTTTATAGCCACTTGCTTATTTAAAATATTTGCGCATTTTTCCCATAATATTCCATAAGGAGTAAAATTCAAGAATAACGATCAAAACATGGATACAATCAAAGATATTAACCATAATAGACACCTTGGATAAAAAGAAGAAAATTTCATTTTTTGGTGAATAGTGTCGATCCGTGAATAGTCTTATATCGTGAATAGTAACTTGAGCACAAAAAGGTAGAAATTCCACAATAGTATTCATATCAATATTTTAAGATAATGATATTGAAGGAAATAATATCATTTACTGAAGAAAATAGCATCCCTTACCTCAAAAAAGATAATACTTCGATTTGGAATCTAGGATATAGTCTTTGAAGGAACTTTCACCGTATAGCAACACTCAAAGTATCAAAATACTCACAATAATACGCTCGATAATAGAGAGAGAAAACTTGATTCTTGTGTGATTTTCAATTCTAACTTAAGCACCTATTTATAGGAAAATGCTTAGAACACCAAAGCGTAAATTTAATAAAATATTAATATATATAAAAAAAATTCACGCCCACCTTTAGACAACTGATCTCACTCATTTACCATGCTAGTGGGGCCCGCCAACCAACATAATAAAAACGTTTTTCTTAAAAAAATAATTAAAACCTCAAAAATAAATTATTCGAGAACTTTAATAATTCATAATAAATAGCCCTTTATCAGAAAAATTTGAATCTTATGTCCATTCCATAGGAAATTCAATTCTCTACAACTTTGTAAGTTTAAGTTTTTCCAAATTCCAAGCGAGAAATCAAAGAAATCCATATACGGGCGATTTTACAGGCAATAATCAAATTTTAGTCAAGAAATGGGGTCCACAAACATGAAAAACATGTTTTAAATATTTTTAGTAACAAAAATATTCTTCCTTACACAGAACTTTCTAGACATTGCAAATAATACTATCTAATAATATTATTCAAATAATATGAATTATTGATCTGATAATGGAAAATATTGTATAGTGACAATTATTGAAACAACAATAATATAAAATATCAACGTAGCAATTATTGAATCAATAAAATAAAATATTGAACAGTAATTACTGTAACAATTATTGAGTAGCGCCTTCTTACGTAAGAATCAATAATTGGTGCAACACCGCTGGCATCTTCTTGTGCAATCACAGACATCGTGTTTTAACCAAAGGTATTCCAACGATGTTAACTCAGTAACAACTACGCCAAGTTATTTATAAAAACTCATACTTGTCGTTTTCTTCATCCAATCGCTTTCAAGTTATGGGGCCCACAAAAAAGGTTGCTTGGCGTGCATTTCACGAATATTCACAAGCGGAAAGAATATTCCACGACCAAAACGAATATTCCCGACAATAATGAATATTTTATAGCCCACTTGCTTATTTAAAATATTTTAGCATTTTCCCATAATATACCATAGTGGAGTAAAATTCAAGAATAACGATCAAAACATGGATACAATCAAAGATATTAACCATAATAGACACCTTGGATAAAAAGAAGAAAATTTCATTTTTTGGTGAATAAGTGTCGATCAAGTGAATAGTGCTTAGTATACGTGAATAGTAACCCAGACACAAAAAGGTAGAAATTCCACAATAATATTCATATCAATATTTCGGCATAATGATATTGAAGGAAATAATATCATTTACGAAGAAAATAGCATCCCTTACCTCAAAAAGATAATACTCAATTTGGAATCTGGGATATAGTCTTTGAAGGAACTTTCACCGTATAGCAACACTCAAAGTATCAAAATACTCACAATAATACGCTCGATAATAGAGAGAGAAAACTTGATTCTTGTGTGATTTTCAATTCTAACTTAAGCACCTATTTATAGGAAAATGCTTAGAACCAAAAAGCGAAATTTAATAAAATATTAATATATATAAAAAAAAAATTCACGCCCACCTTAGACAACTGATCTCAGCTCATTTACCATGCTAGTGGGGCCCGCCAACATAATAAAAACGTTTTTATTAAAAAAATAATTCAAACCTCAAAAATAAATTATTCCAGAACTTTAATAATTCATAATAAATAGCCCTTTATCAGAAAAATTTGAATCTTATGTCCATTCCATAGGAAATTCAATTCTCTACAACTTTGTAAGTTTAAGTTTTTCCAAATTCCAAGCAGAAATTGACCGAAATCCACATACGGGCGATTTTACAGGCTATAATCAAATTTTAGTCAAGCAAATGGGGTCCACAAACATGAAAAACATGTTTAAATATTTTTAGTAACAAAAATATTCTTCCTTTACGTAACTTTCTAGACATTGCAAATAATGCTATCTAATAATATTATTCAAATAATATGAATTATTGATCCGATAATGGAAAATATCAGTATAGTGACAATTATTGAAACAACAATAATATAAAATATCAACGTAGCAATTATTGAATCAATAAAATAAAATATTGAAGCAGTAATTCTTGTAACAATTATTGAGTAGTGCCTTCTTTACGTAAGAATCAATAATTGGTGCAACACCGCGTCTTCATCGCAAGAACATCGCCAGCGTACATCGTGTTTTAACCATAAGGGTATTCCAACAAAGTGTTAATTCAGTAATAACTACGCCGTTATTTATAAAATCTCATACTTGTCGTTTTCTTCATCCAATCGCTTTCCGTTATGGGGCCCACAAAATCGCTGCTGTGGCCGTCAAATACGAATATTCACGAAGCGGAAAGAATATTCCACCACCAAACGAATATTCCCTCGAACAATAATGAATATTTTATAGCCACTTGCTTATTTAAAATATTTAGCATTTTCCCCATAATATTCCATAGTGGAGTAAAATTCAAGAATAACGATCAAAACATGGATACAATCAAAGATATTAACCATAATAGACACCTTGGATAAAAAGAAGAAAATTTCATTTTTTGGTGAATAGTGTCGATCCGTGAATAAAGGCCAGTATCACGTGAATAGTAACCCCGACACAAAAGGTAGAAATTCCACAATAGTATTCATATCAATATTTCAAGATAATGATATGAAGGAAATAATATCATTTACTGAAGAAAATAGCATCCCTTACCTCAAAAAGATAATACTTACGATTGGAATCTGGGATATAGTCTTTGAAGGAACTTTCACCGTATAGCAACACTCAAAGTATCAAAATACTCACAATAATACATTTCGATAATATAGAGAGAGAAAACTTGATTCTTGTGTGATTTTCAATTCTAACTTAAGCACCTATTTATATAAAAATGCTTAGAACACCAAAGCGTAAATTTAATAAAATATTAATATATATAAAAAAAATTCACGCCCACCTTAGACAACTGATCTCGGCTCATTTACCATGCTAGTGGGGCCGCCAACATAATAAAAACGTTTTTCTTAAAAAATAATTAAAACCTCAAAAATAAATTATTCGAGAACTTTAATAATTCATAATAAATAGCCCTTTATCAGAAAAATTTGAATCTTATGTCCATTCCATAGGAAATTCAATTCTCTACAACTTTGTAAGTTTAAGTTTTTCCAAATTCCAAGCAGAAATTGACCGAAATCCATATACGGGCGATTTTACAGGCAATAATCAAATTTTAGTCAAGAAATGGGGTCCACAAACATGAAAAACATGTTTTAAATATTTTTAGTAACAAAAATATTCTTCCTTACTGTAACTTTCTAGACATTGCAAATAATGCTATCTAATAATATTATTCAAATAATATGAATTATTGATCCGATAATGGAAAATATTGTATAGTGACAATTATTGAAACAACAATAATATAAAATATCAACGTAGCAATTATTGAATCAATAAAATAAAATATTGAGCAAGATAATTCTTTGTAACAATTATTGAGTAGCTTTCTTCACGTAAGAATCAATAATTGGTGCAACAGCGTCTTCTTAATGCAACAACACCGCCAGACATCGTGTTTTTAACCACGGGTATTCCAACAGTGTTAATTGGTAACAACTCACGCCAATTATTTATAAAAACTCATACTTGTCGTTTTCTTCATCCAATCGCTTTCAGTTATGGGGCCCACAAAAGGTCTGCGTATCGCATACGAATATTCCCCGACAGAAAGAATATTCCACGACCAAACGAATATTCCCCGACAATAATGAATATTTTATAGCCACTTGCTTATTTAAAATATTTGCGCATTTTCCCCATAATATACCATAGTGGAGTAAAATTCAAGAATAACGATCAAAACATGGATACAATCAAAGATATTAACCATAATAGACACCTTGGATAAAAAGAAGAAAATTTCATTTTTTGGTGAATAGTGTCGTATCCGTGAATAGTGCCGTATACGTGAATAGTAACCCCGACACAAAAAGGTAGAAATTCCACAATAATATTCATATCAATATTTCAGCATAATGATATTGAAGGAAATAATATCATTTACTGAAAAAATAGCATCCTTACCTCAAAAAGATAATACTTACGATTTGGAATCTGGGATATAGTCTTTGAAGTGAACTTTTACCGTATAGCAACACTCAAAGTATCAAAATACTCACAATAAAACGCTCGATAATATAGAGAGAGAAAATTTCAGATTCTTGTGTGATTTTTAATTCTAACTTAAGCACCCTATTTATAGAAAAATGCTTAGAACACCAAAGCAGAAATTTAATAAAATATTAATATATATATAAAAAATTTACGCCCACCTTAGACAACTCGATCTCACTCTCATTTACCATGCTAGTAAGCACCAACATAATAAAAACGTTTTTCTTAAAAAAATAATTAAAACACTTCAAAAATCAATTATTCGAACTTTAATAATTCATAATAAATAGCCCTTTATCAAGAAAAATTTGAATCTTATGTCCATTCCATAGGAAATTCAATTCTCTACAACTTTGTAAGTTTAAGTTTTTCCAAATTTCAAGTAGAAATTGACCAAAATCCACATACGGACGATTTTACTGGCTATAATCAAATTTTAGTCAAGAAATGGGGTCCACAAACATGAAAAACATGTTTTAAATATTTTTAGTAACAAAAATATTCTTCCTTACACGAACTTTCCAGACATTGCAAAAAATGTTATCTTAATAATATTATTCAAATAATATGAATTATTGATCTGATAATGGAAAATATTGTATAGTGACAATTATTGAAACAACAATAATATAAAATATCAACGTAGCAATTATTGAATCAATAAAATAAAATATTGAACAAGTAATTATCGTAACAATTATTGAGTAGTGCCTTCTCACGTAAGAATCAATAATTGGTGCAACATCAAGCGTCTTCTTTATGCAAGAACAAGCGTATTCATCGTGTTTTAACCACCGGGTATTCCAACAGTGTTAACGGTAACAACTACGCCGTTATTTATAAAACTCATACTTGTCGTTTTCTTCATCCAATCGCTTTCCGTTATGGGCCTACAAAAGGCTGCGCCGTCATACGAATATTCCCCGACAGAAAGAATATTCCACGACCAAACGAATATTCCCCGACAATAATGAATATTTTATAACCACTTGCTTATTTAAAATATTTGCGCATTTTACCCATAACTAACCTTATTAATCAAATCAACCATTACTATTTCAAAATAATAAATAGAGGAAATTCAATTTCATTTATTAAAAGTTGGGGTCTTACAACAAAGCTCGATGCTTCTAATGCAGACAGATGATTCACTACGATCATGATCGTGGTCTCTTGCCATATAAGCTTGATCTGGACTGATAGAGGAGAACACTACGATTTCTCTTAAGTACTGGTAGACTACGATCTTTGCTTACTTGATTTGCAGACTCTACGCTTCCGAGAGCACACTACGATTCTTGAGTTTACTCGGCAGATGTTTGGACCACTCTACGATTCTGGGAGAGACCCTCCAAAGCAGAAAGACTACGATTCTCAATGCTCCACGATTCTGCCTTGGCTTCTGCAATCTCTTGGCTGGCTCGACAGACTACGATTATGTTGAAGCCTATCTATTACATCTCAAAAATTAGATCAACCTAATAGCTTTGATCTTTTCTTCTATACATTCATTTACAGAATAGCAAACATATAGCACAGATCAAACCTAACAATTTTGATCTATCACTAAGTCCTTGTACATGTATTTCTTAAAGGATTTAACATATAAGCATGATTATTTACTTTCAACGTCAAATTTAAATATGCAATTTTCCAACATAATACAATCCAGATCTGACCAAAGAATGGCAGAAAAAGAAGAATTAAACTAAAAAATAGTTTTAAGATCTGCACATTTTGTGAGTTTTTAGGGTTTTGTTATCTATTTGGGAAATAAATTGATGAGGTAATAAAGAATTACGGCGGTGGCGTGAGATGGTAGTGTGGGGGCAGGTGGCGTGACCGCATGAGATGATGGCGTGGTGTGGTGGTGTGCGGCTGTATGGTGGACTATAGGAGCTCACTGGTCGGAGATGAAGATGGGTCACAGAGGGAGAGCTAAAGATGGAAAAATAATCAAGACTTATAAAATTAATTTGACTATTGATAAGTAATTAAAAAAAATATCTTTAAATAAACAAAAAAAAGTTTTTTAATATTTATTCAAAATTTGGATAATTGTTTAAAATTTCAATGTTATATGTGTTAAAAAAAATAATTTAATTGTTTTTCTCATAGCTTAATAAGAATTAATTAGTTTTTTTGGTAATTAAGTCTTT
This sequence comes from Panax ginseng, assembly GCA_020205605.1. Taxonomy (NCBI): domain Eukaryota; kingdom Viridiplantae; phylum Streptophyta; class Magnoliopsida; order Apiales; family Araliaceae; genus Panax; species Panax ginseng. The sequence goes on along the minus strand of CM035136.1, from coordinate 86,206,534 downwards.
TTAAAATTTAAATTCATTACATAATTTGAATGTTAAGAAAAATAATCTTATACCTGGTTAATTTAATTGATAATAAAATTCTTAATTCAATTCTTTACATTTTAAAAAGTTAAAATTAATCTTATATTTTAAAAAATTTAGATATAATATTACATCTATTTTTATATTTCAAATAATTTACAATAGTAAGATGATTACAAGTCTTTAATGACCATGACCAGTCTTTAATGTAACAATTATACAAATGTTAGTCATGTGTTAGAAAGGTAATTTTTTTTCAATATCCTTGCCATCAATTTTATTTTATTTTATTTTATTGTTGGACCTTTTATCAATCATCAATATGTACTGGGTATAATTGAGAGAGTTGTACTTTGAAAGGCAGCCAAAATTTTCTATTTTGACAACAGTTAAGCTCAATTACTGTAAACAACAGTATTTTAGTATTCTTATAGATAGTGAATATGTGAAATATAAAATGAATTAATAAATAAATATTTGTGATATTAAATTAGTATTATCTCTATTTTAAATTATAAGATTAATATTGACTTTTAAAAAATAAATTTTAAATATTTTCAACGTTAATACAATTATGAGTTTCATAAACTACCTAAAAAGTATTACTAGTCATAAGATTATTATTTTAAAATTTTAAATGAATCATTTTAATTTTAAAATCTCAAATTAATTTTAAAATCAATATTGATTGTATAATTTGAAAGCGAGATATATATATATATATATATATATATATATATATATATATATATCTGAGCCGTTCTAAAAGCGGAACAAAGAACGGACCAAGGCAAAAAATACGCGGATCGAGGGTATGGGTGGAAAAACACGCGGGTTGACCCTGACCCGCGTGTTTTTTTGCCTTGGTCCGTTCTTTGGTCTGCTTATTGGATCCGCTTTAGAACGGCTCCGTATATATATATATATACGGTCCGGATCAAGTGCATACCCCTTATCTTACTCACTCGTGTTCACCTCACTTTAAGCGACGGTTTCGGTCATACAATACAATAGTCGTCTATACTTTTTAATGACGCTATATGTTGTCCGTCGCTAAAAGTATGAGACGACGGTTGTATGATCGAAACCGTCGCTAAAAAAATAGTAAAGTGAGTGAGTAAGATAAAGAATATACTGTTTTGATCCCTGGTTATATATATATATATGATCCATAGTATCTCTTTACATTACAATTATGAATGGCTAACCTCGCCGTCCGCTAGTAATATCGGCGGACATGATAAAAAACCTTTTGGTCTATAATACCCCAATCAGGCCAAAGCATATTTAACCTCTTCGCAATGGCAGATCGACAAAGTTGAATTGGAGCAAATACCCTGTTAACAGACCTCTCAAAGCTAAAGCTGCTGCAATTTCTTTCTCATGACTGCAGATCGGTAAGTTTTTTTTATTTAATTTGTAAGTTTTGAATTTATCTTACCCACTAGATTAGTTTTCTCATATATGGGTATTACTATTCTGATTGGTATATGACAAAATTAATCCACTAGTTTCTGTTTTTTTTTTTGGGTTTTTGTTTGATTTTTGTGTTGTATTGTAGTTTACTTTATCTCTCTACTTTTCTGTTGCTTTGTGTGAAATTTATGGAGTTGGATAGTTTTGTTTAACAAGAAACAAAACTGAACTTTCTGTATGTATATGGTTTAACTGATTTAGTATAAGCTCTTCTCCTAGGACTGTTATGAGTATGATTATTAGATGTTAAGTATTCAAAGTTATTGTCTGTATAAAACGTATCATTTTCTGGTGGAGTAAAGCAAAATAAAGATCCATTTTGTCTCTCAGTCTCTGTTTCAAATCCTTCAATAGTTAAAGTTTCTTCCTCTGCTTGCTCTCTCACTGTCTCTCTGTCCTTTTATATCCGGCTTTGTATATTTTGTTTTTGATACCTTATTTGCTTCTAATTACATAGGCAAGGATCACTTATAAAATGGTAGTAGTCATTGTTTGTGGAGTTGCAATTAATACGGAATGATGGAATTTAATCTATGGTGCTCTTCTTATCAATTATACTGTCTTAATTTAAGGTACAATGTCCGAATTTATGATTGTTGTGCATCTATTATCTCATTGATTTTGACTTCTTAATTTCGAAATATGTTATAGTGATATGTTTCAGCGTCATTAGCTTTTGTTGATGGTTAAATTGTTTGTTTTCTTTTTTAAGGTTCCTGAAGGGAGCTTCAAGCATTGATTAACACTTTTACTCAACGCCCTTTGAGAAAAAACATACCTGTATTTGCCCCCGCTGACTTGACCTTTTCTTGATATTTGATTGTTCTACTTGATGGATGTGTCATTAAATTATCTTTTATAATATCTATCGCATGCATTACTATTCGTTTTGTGATAGACTTTTTCTTCCGGTCCAAATGATTACTGAAAAAAACAGTGGTTTACTATACGAATGTTTGATATGTATTACTATTTGTTGGAAAAAAACAGTGGATTACTATAACAAATGTTTGATATGAATGCAACTTATTATGTAGATCTTATTCCACAGAATTGCTATGATATTTAAGCATTTTTCATTCGAGTCTGTGCAGTCTGTACCACTATTTTTTGGTATAGGTATTCAAATCACGCCCAAAACATTATATTATGAAAAAATATCAATTCCATAAAATATTAAATATTTTTTTTTAGTTGTTTTAAAAAAAAAAAAAAAAGTTCGTATTTTAACAAAGTAATGAAGCCCTCACCTGATCGGTTCTATATATATATATATATATATATATATATATATATATTGTTATTCTTGCCTTCCAAAACCTCATGCACTCAGAGCCTTATGAGCCATGAGGGTCTTGGTGTATATATATATTTTTTGTGTCTAACAAGTCCATGCTAACTCCATAATTCTATAACAAAAAAAATAGAACAAAAAGAAAAAAAGAACAAAACAAGCTATAGAGTAAAGTAGTAATATGAGGAATAAAAGAAACAAATAGCAGTTTGTAACATTATAGATGTTCACAACTAAGGGACCTTTTTTTGAAGAAACAAGAATACATTTGATACAAAATTTCACCTTTTCCTTCTTGTAAGAATCGCCACCCACTTTAGGGTAATGAGGACTTTTAAGTAAAAGGTAAAACACCACCTAAGAAGCGAAATAAACAAAACACAAGAAGCCTTGAACAACTAAAACCTTCAAAAAAAATGAAATGCGTCCCAAGCCCAAATATAGCACCGGAATGATGAAAAATTATAACTGAAATAATTTTTATATGACAAACTTTTACTGCATGCATCTAAACCTTTACTAAGATCAATGTAGTCGTATGTGAAACCAGAGTAATAGTTTGATCAAATAAAGTCTCCCGGGCCTATTTTTAAGAATAGTGAATTACGAGGTACTATTTTCATTAATACCATTTAACCAACCAGACACCACCTCATCACAATCATGTTGCAGGTTTCTTGCAAGCAAAGCGCTGCAGTGATTTTGGTAGCTCATTTTCCTCGCTCGTTTTCTTCCTCTTTTTAGAAGATTTTTCCTCTTCCATTTGTTGCTCCAAGAAAGGCCTCTTGGCTCTATCAATACCTTCCCGCTTCTTCTTAAGCATCTTACTTGGTTTATTCTTTCCCTTGGTCTTCTTCTTCAAATGAACGCCCTTGGCAGCAGCAACAGCAGCTTCCATCTCAGCCTCACGCTCCTTCTTTGTTGGTTTGACTTTCTTCCTCGTAGGCCTCACTGTACCGATCTTTGTGGGGTCCAGCATCACCGACTCCGGTGGAAGTTTGTCTAGAAGAGAATGAACTTCCTTCTCTCTCCGTTGTTTAGATGTCTCAAATGGATTCGCAACCCAAGAATCAAAGTTTGGCTCTCCAGCTCCGGGAATGAGGATAGAAGACCAACCCATGGAATGTCCTATGCCCAAAACATCTTCATATGGTCGGAACGACACTTCCTGTATTTGGTAACCTTTTGCCATAGAGTGACTCATGTACCGATTATAATTGTGAGATCCATTAAAATCGCCAAAAATTTGTACAAAAGAGCCAGTTGCAGCAGCAAGCAAACCTTTCTGGCTGAAATTTAAGGTCTTGGCATGGCCAGGTACTGCGTGGAGAACCTCGAATTTCCTCAAGTCCCAAAGCTTTATCTTCTTATCCATACCAGCTGTTGCCATGAGATGGCCACTAGGGTGAAATGCCAAAGCAGTGACAGGCCCATGATGACACAGCATCTTGACAAGGGGAGCAGCACTGGTAGGCTTCCACATGCTAACTGTACCACCAGAATGGCCTGAAGCGACCACACCATTGAAGGGATTCACGTGCAGAACATTGCATCTGCCTAGACCAGTTCGATAGTTACCTACCATCTCCCCCGTGGTGACATCCTGATATCGTAGCTGCCCAAATTTGTTTATCGATGCCAAGAGAAAATGGTTCTTCAGAAATTGAAGCTTTAGCACTGGACCATGTTCCTGAAAAAATTAGAATGGCATTTTGATTTCTCTGGAAAAATAACAGTACCAAAATTGAGAGGCTCCTATGTGTTTAGAAATTAGAGCAGCTACAGTCTACATGCAAATGAAATGACAAGGAATATCAACAGTACTTCTAAGTTTTAATAATCCCACTACAAATAAGACGTATAATGTTCCGACTGAACATAATAGTCAAAGATAGGTAAAAATATAATTCTGCGGTATTATTCCATTATTCAGCCTACTTGTGCAATTATCTGAATACCTTGCAAAGTAGCATATATATAGGAACACAAGAAGAAAGAGCTCATCAAAACTAACGGATTAAAGCATTTTTGTCAACTGCCTTTTCAATACCAAAATTACCATAATTAAAAAGAAAGATGGTTACCAACATCCGAAACGACCAGACGCTACGTCCGTAACCTAAAACAGCTAGAACACGCCATAAGCAAACTAAAAAGTTCTTGAAAATTTTCAGAAGTTTAAAGCATGTGAATCATTCAGATATGGACATTATTGATTTCAGTAAAGAAAATATACCCCGTCTATTCGTGAAGTGTTGAAGGTTCTAACCAAATTATTGACTATGTTTGAAACCATTTGTCACTTAGACTCTGACTGGCTTTCAATTGTGTCCTACTATAGAAAACAGGGAAAATGAGCACCTCTTGTCTGATAGGAATGAATCCCATTAGAAAGAACATGATGGTCAATAATAATATTAGCAGCATTATTTAATTTGAACATTTAGACAGGGAAACTTGGTTCTGAAAACAAATTCAATCACGACTGAATTATAATATTAAGCTACTCAGCCCACTAATAGTTAGGTTCTGATTGAATAAGTGCAAATGTAACAAGATTCAGTCCAGCAAGGCCCAATGCACCAACATATGCAAAACAAAAAGTCCTTGCATATTTTGGCTGAATTTAATATTTAGATGGACCAAAATCCTCCTACCTATTAGCAATTCCTTTGCTATATGCCTATATTGTTTTCTCACATAGATCAGGAATAACAAGCGTAGCAGATATATATTTGGTGAATCTCTAACATTGTATGAATGCTGTCTGAGAAAGCTGCAACCTCAAGAATTCGCCATTGGAAGACGGACAATGACAAAAAAAATCATCTGACTATTAAAGGATAGTATCCAACAAGCTAGGCGACAAACTTCTTCACATGAATGTACTAACCTTCAGACAATGAAGTTCTGTGCCATCCCGGTTGTAAATATATGGGTACCTGTCCAAGGAAAATTCTTAGGGATATCATTCAATGAGGATCAGACTACTTTACATGATAGTTCTTCTTTCATGACTACAAGGATTGATAGTTCTGTGCCATGAAGCAGAATTTAATCCCGACAAATCTACATGGAAAGCATACTACAATGAAACTTGAAATCTTTCTTCTTGCAGAATTTTAAATTGTTATTTACCAGAGGAATTATGTCAAGCCAATTTTGAAAGACACGAAAGAGAGGAAGTGTGAGGTCAAGAGGGGAAATTAAAAACGAAACCATCATTTCCTAATTGAGAATCTCAGCCTCTAAAACTATCCATGCTTGGCATTAAGAATGAAGGTAAGTGGTGAAAACAATAACACAACTAGTTGCAGGTGAAACAAATTATGGTTTCATACCGTCTTCTCCAACACGCCATAAGACACAAATGAGGGACCCATGAATTTATATCTTTTTCATACAATACAAGTTGATCTGTGAGAAAAATTACTATATCTAGAGGACTAGAGCCAACATACGAATATTTACCATTGAACGAAAGAGGCCTTACTTTTTTTGGGCAACAGCAAAGAATAGTTCGTTGTGCAAGAAAACAACGTCACGGACTGTTTCCCGAACCTAGAAGAATCATGCATTAGTACTTTTAACGTCAATACTTCAATGAAACCCTAAATTCCATCCCTTCAGTTTCTAAGCACATCAAAACATGAAATTCGCTGATCAATAATTTACCCGGAAAAAAATGAGGGAAAAGTTATTCCTTAACCCTTCAGAATAAATTATACTCCCTCCATTTCATATTATTTGATCATTGTTGACTTTTTAAAGTCCACTTAAGAGATTTTTAAACTCAAAATTGGCATAAATTCTTTTAATTTTAAACTATCTAAAAAGTGTTACTCATTGAAAGTTTTATTGTTTCATAATTTTTAACGAGTTATCTCAATTTTGTGTTTGAAAATGTCTCAAATTGACTTTCGAAAGTCGATAATGATCAAATAATTTGGAACGGAGGGAGTATTAATTAATGAACACAAACATATAAGGATTTTTTAACAATGTTTTGAGCCTCTGCATCACACCTGAAGCACAAGTACTGATGGTTTAAAGTAAATATTATGTATGACAACTTTAATACTTGGGTTGGTAAAACAAGTTCAGGTTAAGAAGTTGCTTAACTGAATTATAGAGAGAGAGAGATTACAGAGAGATATCAACTGGTTAACAAAAGATACATTCCTAAAAGATGTTGAGCGTTAGTTAACGAATATAGTAGTGAGATATCAACACAGATTCCATCAGTTGCATTTAAAGACTAGGCTTGGGAACGGACTTTACTTCCAATCCTGATTGTTTAAAAGCACTCCAAGTCATACAACTTGGAAAATCCTAATAGCGGAGGTCACTGAAAATGTACTTGACTTTGCAAAAACCATCATAAGCAAAATTTTAAACCTTATTTCAGGTTTAAGTAAAATGGTGGTGTGAATAATCAAACTAAGACTCAACTTGTCAAATCATATGTAGAAGTTCTTTACTAAATCTTGTACTTGAAAATAAACACATTCGGATACATGTCAAGAGTTGAGGAGGAAAGAGAGAGGGCTGTTGATTTTGTTGGATAATCAATTTTGAGTACAAGGAACTATATATAACAAACCTAGATTTAAAAAATAAGATTTAGATAAAACCACTCTTAAGATACCCAAGCTACCCTCTAGGCTCTATCCCCTTATTCTGTCAGCCAGCAGGAACTCGGGAGAAACCTTATGATGCGGTACGGAAAAAGAAATTCAATAAGTTTATTATTAATTTTGTATTGGTATTTAGAGATAAATGTGTTATTAATGAAATTATTTAGTAGGATATTATAGTAATAGCTTTTGATTAGGAGATTTTAATTATAATAGTAGATTTCAATTAGAAGAGTTTATTATAGTAGTAAAATTTAGTTAGGAGATTGTTTTCTTTCTAAATTAGGGTTTTTACTTAGTCCTCAAGTATTGAGTTTTGTATTTAAGCATTGTAATACTTCATTATTTAGTAGAATATTGAATATATTGATTTGAGAGTTTAAAGTTGTGTGCTTTTGTGTGTGTTTGCGGAGATAGGTACTCTTATTCATTCTTCTTACCCCGTCCTACATCATAATGGTATCAAGAGCCAAAATTCTTGATATCGTCTGATTTCAGCCAATTCTTTCCTACCTTATTTTTCTGGCCTACATCAAATTATTGAAATTCGCTAGAGAATCGACAACATTTTTCCGAGACGAAAGCACAATCTGCAATAGAAATCGTCGTCGTCGTAGTCTCAATCTATTCCAAAAAAATATATTCAACGTAATTGTTCATCGCTACAGTGCGCCACTGTTCATCAGACTTTTTCTTTTGCCAAATTACAGTTTGGTACTCCCAAGTTTCTGAAATTTTCAAATCAACCTCTTAATTTTCTAAAATTTTCAATTCCGTCCCCAAAATTTCTAAAACTTTCAATTCAACTCCTACAGTTTCTGAAATATTCAATTTAGCCCCCACAGTTTTTGAGTTTTCAATTTAACCACCAAAGTTTTTGAAATTTTCAATTCAGCCCCTCTACATATATACTATGTCTTCCAGGTTTAACAATCCCGACTTTCTGTGTGTTAAGATAAAGCAACTTGAACATCGAACTTTGGTCATATGCGAGCAACTTAAATGGTCCGGTCATAACCACATACTTTGTTTGTCCATTTTTTGTTCAAGCACAAAAAATGTTCATCCTAATCGTGTTTGTTCAACTAAAGCGACGCGTTCACAAAAGGAGACCTGCAAAGTAAATTTTTACAAAACAATTGATGACTGTCTCACAATACTTAAACGTCTCAATAACCAATATGAAATTGGTAACACATTGATGCTTGTGAAAAACATGAACCGGAAATTAAGTGTGTTGAACAACTTTCAGAGATGGTTTGCAATGAGGAAATTGAAGTTAAGTTTGATCCCAAATGCGAAAACATCAAGAAAGATAAAGTTGAGGTCAAACATGTTGATTTTTTCTTTCCGGTTGATACATTCGAGTCCCTAGCTACTTTAAATTTTTATATTATGCCATTGTTATTCCCGAAAATTGTGCTAATGACATTAAAACATCGGATGCGAATGTTTTGTTGGAAGACATCTCTCGGACCGTGGTTTATTGTTCTACGATATTTCAAAACTTGAGGACGAGTTTTTTTCAATGACGAGGAGAATGATGCGGTACGGAAGAAGAAATTCAACAAGTTTATTATTAATTTTGTATTGATATTTAGAGATAAATGTGTTATTAATGAAATTATTTAATAGGATATTATAGTAATAGCTTTTGATTAGGAGAGTTTTAATTGTAGTAGTAGATTTCAATTAGGAGAGTTTATTATAGTAGTAGATTTTAGTTAGGGGATTGTTTCCTTTCTAAATTAGGTTTTTTACTTAGTCTAGTCCTTAAGTATTGGGTTTTGTATTTAATCATTGTAATACTTTATTATTTAGTAGAATATTGAATATATTGATTTGAGATTAAAGTTGTGTGCTTTTGTGTGTTTCTTTACTATTCTCTGCGGAGATAGATACTCTTATTCCTTCTTCCTACTCCGTCCTACATCACCTCACCAGTTACCAGTAGGCAGACTCTCAAGGTTGCTAAGCAGGCCCTTCCTAGTCCAACACACAAACTAACATCTTCTAATTTTGGTCAAGATTTTATCACAAAATCGAACCAAGCAGGCATCCATAATCATGAATAGAAACAAAATACCACCACAAAGCTGATCTGAAACTATATTTAAGACTAGAAAATATGGACTAACTGCTTGAAACAAAAAGCCAGAAAAGAAATCAAACAATTAAAGGTTAGAAACCCTCTTTGGGTAATAGATCATCTAAAATAACATTGCAGGAAAAGTGGAAAACAGTAAAAAAAAAAAAAAAACTACTATGCATTCAGAATAAAATGACATTAACATCCTTTAAGATATAAGATGACACAAAATTATTAAAACGAAAAGATGTAAGATTACACAAACTTAACACTACTAGAACTCCAATATTTTATATTATATGCCATAAATCATTTCTTAGAAGGATTATCTTTCAGATGTTACACACCTGAAATTCTTTAATGACGCCCATATTTTTTACGTCTATGATCGCCAGATGACCCTTGCGTCCTGCTAATGCCATGTACCTCCCACTGGAGGTATAATCCAGAGTGTATGGACCAAGCTCTGCTTGTATAAGTCAAATATAATTACAAAAATAAAAGAAGAAAGGGAAAGATAACCATGAAAGGAATCAGATATTTGGATTCATGAAATGGTAACAGTATACAAGTTCATCAAAGCAAGTACTTGGCAATTTCGCATTAATGCAGCAACATAATATTTCCACTATGTCACTTCAATGTGTGGACAATTACTATGGGGAATTAAATGGAATCAGCCCCTAAATTTTGGTATTCGCAAACCACGGAGTGTATCATCTGTTGTAACAGAAAGTAGCATTTCATGTGATATGGTAGAACTTTTGATTGTAATGGAGACCTGACTATCATTGGTGAACGGAGGAGACTTGTGGGAGCTGTTTTTTGTTTCAGTAGGGATCGGCTCAAAGAACAAGTTTGTCTATAATATTGCTAAGATGAGATGTCATTAACTAACGCATGGTCAGCTTAATGCTAGAGAAGGGAAAAAAAAGACATTACACAATATCCACTTATCTAGTGAAACTTCACACACAGAACCCTTATTTCCCTAATACGGTCACCATAAACCTTGCATGAGGAGTAATAGGGTGAGCATGGTGCGGTTTGAAGTCCAAACCGCACCCGAAACCTCTTAGGTACGGTTTGAAAAATTCAAAACCGCACATGAAGCCGCTTGTGATTGGTGCGGTGCATTTTAAAGTATGCGGTGCGGTTTTAATTGGTGCGGTTTCGGTTCCAAACCCAATTAAAACAACAAAAAAGTCTAAGCCTTCAATAAAATTTAACATAGAACTTACATCGAGCAATTAACTTAGTGACAGAGTCGACAATGAAAATTATATCAAGTATAGAACCAAAGTTCCTTCTGCCAAACATGTCAAATTCACCATCAAATCATAGAACAGTGAGACACGTAAAATAGTTTTAGTTTATAATGAATGAATAATGCTTTAAAACTAAAACATACGCTATATAAAATAACGAAGACCATATATTCGATAACAAGCAAGAAGGTTTATCTAGTTTCCCAAAAATTAAAAGTATATACTGGAAATAGAATGAAATTCTATCTTATATATTGCAGGGAGGACTTATAGAATATAATCCTAACTTTACTTAATTTGAAAAATAATCTATTAGACTATTACTATTATAGCATTGACCTTAACCAATGCATCAAGTGCTCAAACTAACGAATTTGGCCCCTCAGTTATAAGCTCCTCCAATAACGCATCAAACAAATTCGAAATTCCAAAATCCAATTGCTTAATTTTTGAATCTATAATCTCTAACCATTCTCTTTCGATTGGTGAAAAAATGACAATGAAAGACTGGGGTTTTCTCTGAGCGTGTTCAAGTTAAAAGTAACTTTAGAATTTACTAGAGATAATACATACATACACACATGGTGCGGTTTCGGTTTTATGTGTGCGATTTTGGCTAGTAACCAAACCGGAACCATAAATTTGGTTATTCAACCCACCTAAAATCGCCACATACGCCGGAACCATTGGTGCGGTTTTAATTGGTGCGGTTTTTGGTGCGGTTTCGGTTCCAATTTTGTTACTTGCTCAGCTACTATAATAAAATTAAGAAATCTAAAAAACAAACCTCAACTTGCATGACACAAACCTTGCAACATTATTTATGGCAACAATTAACTTTTACAGGATATACAACATAGATAAAGATGACGCTGAAGATGTTCCTTCCGTCTCTCTCTTCCAGATTTTTCCATTTTTTCTTTTCTTGATTAATCTGTCTTCCGGATATTTCATGCAATGCATCACAAACATCAGATCAATATGTATTACTAAAACAATCTCTAAAATTTTTAATTATTTAATTAGATGACCATTGACCAGTTTCTTTAACTGACAAGCAATTAAGTTGAAGAAGACATGGAATGTACCATGCCAATCAGTCTCTAAAACTGGAAAGCAAATTAACAAAAGAAAATCATACAAGCAATTCAATAAACTTTATAAGCAATTGCTTCAGATAAATCCTAGGTACTTTAAAAAGATTGTTTGACAATTGCCAATTGGAAAGAACTAACCTCTTCAGAAGCCAATAGCTAAAGCATTTTTTAGACTCCACTCCAGACCATATATGATTCTGACCCAAAATTCTTGAACTTTCTTTAATTACAGTTATTATTTTATAAAGTACTAATCATTTTACTTGTAACATATTCCATCCATCACACTTTTATTTCTTTCTTTCTTTCTAAACTCAATTTAGTGAAGGCAGAGAATGCAATTGATGTTTCAAAACTACCATCCCATCGGATCCCACCCAATTTGGTACACATAATTACTTTATCAAGTAAGGGCAAACTTCAATTACTTAATCAAGCAAAGGGATTGCTAAAAAAAGTAAGAGAAGCAGCTAAAGTGGGATGGATGGAGTAGCAAGTAATAGAAGCATAACCCATAAAACTAGTTTCCAATTTTTCATCCTACTGTAACGAATTGCTTTTACCCTTTTTTTGCTACTTCTAATTCATTGTATTACGAGTTGCTTTTACCCCATATGATAGCTGTTATAAGTTTTTTCTTCCGTAGATTTCTGCGCATGTGATTATTCATGCTGTTGCATAGAATTATATGTACTCCATAAAGCAGTACTTGGAAGTCCTCTTCTTTGTTAAACTTCTAAATGAATCATACATCTTTACTTTGTGAAGATTGAGCAGTAAATAGCAAATATCTTGCTTCTTTTAAGATATAGTTTATCAATTAATTATCACTTTGTTTGTTGTTGTTTTCCTTTTTCCTTATCCCACTTCTCTCCTACTTAATCATTCTAACCTTTCTTCTTGACTATTGTCCTGATTCATTACAGTAACAAATATCCAACTGAATGCCCCTCTTTGCACAAGGTGACAAATATTATTCACAATTTATTTATCTTCTTTGTTTTCATCTTTTTCCCAAAGAAGTTCCAAATCATTGCTTGCCATGTTTTCAGCAAAACTTAGATCATAATTATCCATTAAATATACCTCTCATTATCCCATCTTGTTCTGAAAATTCTTGAGAAATTTTGTTTACAACAAGCAAAACCATTGCAATATAAGAGTTTGTCAACAATTTAAAAAATAAAACAATCGAAGGTGCCTTTGCTACCTAGGAAATGCACAATTAGCAACTTAAAAGTAAACCGTATAAAAGCATTTTGACTGCGGATCGTACCTGGTAAGACGATATCATATTGATTCTTTGAACTTGAGATATCTACTTCGCGAGCAATGGACTCCTGCTTGATCCTCCATGTCTTCTCTATACCTTCAGCTTCCAAATAGCCCCCCTCAGTTGGCATAAGCCACTACATAAAATAAAATGTTTACACGTCAATCTATCTACAGTAGAAATTCAAAAAAGCTTTAATTTTCTTTATAACTAGATGCTTCTAATAATTTGTGTGATCTTATGAGCATAATTGTAATTAGCTTCTACAAAGAAGTGTTATCCTTTACGAGTCCTAGGCTTGATTTATGTATTTAGTATGGTTACTGGGATGATCGACTGGGTACACAAAACAAAAATTGGGTACGAGAATGCTAGTTATGGTAGAATGCACAAGGCAATTAGTTCCCGTACCAAAATTCGGAACTATAGTACCCACTAAGCTGAACGCAGGGCAATAAGAGAGAGACCACCTGTCTTATCCCGCCCGAAGAAAGAAATGAAAGGAAGGAATAGACCACCATAAAAAAGTGAGCTCATTGCATAAACATTAACAAAAATTCAAGGGGAAAGAAAAAAAAGCCTTTTGCAACAAAATATGGCTTCCTTGATCCATTCAACGCAGAAAAAAGCATTAACATAATCTAGGCCTAACTATACAAAACAACCATTGCATATAGGAAAAAAAAAGTCACCTTCTCAGTTTTGGCAGCAGCTTTAGCAGATTTGCCATACAATTCTTCCCTAACCGCAAGCTGCCCCTTCAATTTCTTGTCTTGTAAAACCTGAAAATATCATAATTGATTAGCATTAAAAAAATATTAAAAAAAAGTCCCATAATAAGATATCGAATCACCAGTATACCTCCAAATTAGCTCCTTCACCTCTAAGATACTTCTTCACTTTTATTTCCATCTCATCAGAAATCTCCTGCAAGGAAAATAAAATTCCCAAAATCTCATTAAAATGTATTAATGATTTCTTATTTCAACAATTTTAACAGATGTAGCGGCATAAATGTGGAAGGGGCGGTAGCAATGACATCTAACGGGAAAAGAGTAAAAACAAACCGTTGTATCAATCAAAGCCATCTTCGCCGCCTATCAAAGCCTCCGCCGCTGCGATACTTCTTCCACTCCGCCGCTGCGATACTTCTTCCACTCCGCCGCAGTCGTTTGTTCTTACCACTGCTGGCGCGAACTCTCGCAGTCTCTGCCTCTTTGCTTTGTGACCTAACGGCTATACACGTAGGTTCTCAATATTTTATTGTAAAATTGTAAAAATTACAATTAGGCCACTCTTGGTTATTTATCTAGTTGTCTTGCGCACAGTGTAATTTAAAATAAAGGGGAAAAAAGTGGGAAAAAAAAAAAGATATGTGAATGAGAAATTTAAAAAATTATTTAATAAACAGATCAAAACTTATATTATTGTTAAAATTCTGAGGTGTATGGGAGAATTAACAATGGTGACTGATGAATTTTGATAGTGTTTAATAAATTTAAAGGGTAAAAACGAAAAATAAAAAACTTTCAATTTTACTGATAAAAAATAATTGTGTCAAATTTTTTTGGCTCGCTTGAGAGAGATATTGATATAACATGATTAGTATATTCACTTAAAAACCCTATATAAAATTCACATCATATTTATTGTAGACACTCGAAATTTCGTTTTCTTGTTACTAACTATGCAGGAGGATAAAAACGTATTTTTCATACTTCGGAGATAATCCTGCAAGATCACAACATCAATTCCAATCCCGGATATAGCCCCGAGAGATCCAGTTTTCAACCCCGGAGATAACTCCGGAAAATCAGTTTTCAACCCCGGAGATAACTCCGGGAGATCAAGTTTAATACTCAGAGTCAACCCCGGGAGGTCAAGCCAACTCTGAGATAACTCTGAGGACATTCAGAGTCAACAACATGACAATCTCAGAGATAACCCAGGGAAAAGATAGCTACAACTGCGCCAAAGTCGGAAACAACCCCGGGAGGGGATAAATGGTCATTTTTCCAACTCAAACTCAACTCAACTCAAATCAACTCATTTCAACTCAAACTTCCTCAAAAGAAGTCTCACAAGAACCATATCTTAACTTCTGAGCGTACACTACGCAAAAACAGCTCAACGGACTGCCTGACGGAGACCCGAAAATGCTATTTCGGTCATGGACTCATCTTCCCGGATTCAAAAAAGAGCAAATCTTATGTCATTGTGTAGCTCTCGGAAAGAACTTTCCAAAATGGTATGGCACGCTTCCATCGAACTCCCGGATTGAAAGTTATGAAGGTTCGAGCGAACATCGCGTTGTCCGAGTGCATATACTTCGAGACGGCGGGACCCACATGGCCTGGGGCACCCTGGGCAGCCGCAGGTACATCTGCGGCTCCCCCCTCTATAAATAGAGGGCTTGGGGTGGCCATTTTCAAGAGAGAAAAGGCGAGAAAGCCCTGTCCATTTTGCTATGTACACACTATAAACTGAATGCTTTCTCACTTCATACACTTGTGAGCTTGTACTTTGCTACATTTTACCAGTGAAAATTGAGTGTTCATTCATTTAAAGCTATTTGAAGTCTTCTTGGTAGCCCACTGTAAGCCTTCTCACATTTCTTAAAGCCTTTTTCCACATTTATTCACGTTGAGAGTCGTGTTGTGTGCGTATGCCCGGACCGTCGGTCCGTGACATTTATTGCTTTTATATATATATGTATATATATATCATCAATTTATATATATATATATATATATATATATATATATATATATATATATATCGATCCAGTGAATCATTAATTCAAATTCGAGGATATATATATATATATATATTTACATTTAGTCCAACTTGAGTTTACTTCGTGACGGTTGATCGTATTTATATATATATATATATATATATTTACATTTAGTCCCGCCTGGAGTTTACTTCGTGGTGGTTGATCGTCTTTATATATATATATATTTACATTTAGTCCCGCCTGGAGTTTACTTCGTGGCGGTCGATCGTTCATATATATATATATATATATATATATATATATATTTACAACTTTTACATATATACAACTGTTTACACCTTTCATACATATTGCATCGTCATGTGATCCTAGGAATCATGTGATCACAGATTCAGTCCCTGGATCTAGATTCGGTTCCCGTGATGGACATTTTCAGTTGTAACCAGCTTGTAAATTATTCACGGTATTTGAATTTCCTTAGACAACTCTCATGCCCACAAGAAGTTCGGCACTGCTATGTATCTTATTTTCTCGAATATGCTTCACATCTCGAAAATAAAAGCAATCCAGCCGAACATTTAATAAAATGGAAGTATCAAAGGCCTCAATTACTATTGAGCATAAGAGTTTGAAAAATCTCTTTTACAAAACATCACTGCTATATCTTGTTAAAATTGAACTTTTATACAAAATTCAAAACCTTTGTATATAGGTGCAAACGAGGCATAACACTACTTCCAGACGATTGCACATAGACCTACACACACATACACACACATTCAAATAAATGTTTAAAATGAAAAGTAGCGATCACCGTGTTACCACAGATGTCGGGGGATGCCTAACACCTTCCCCTCGCATAACCAAGCCCCAGGACCCTAACGAATTTTTGTTTCACAGACTAGTTAAGCAGTGTCACATCACTCACTCGGCCTATGTGCAAACCTTTTCTCGGTTGAGTTGGTACAACCATTTAAAAATACCAATTGACGACTCTTACAGTCCCAATCGTCGATATATACACGTCGGACCTTTTCACAACTTGTTTTTTCAAACAAATCTCACCTAACATGAGAACACCAAAAGACAAGAACAAAAAAGGGACAAATAAAAATTCCGACGTCGACAGGTGGCGACTCTGTTGGGGACATCCAGTAAGAGGGCTTAAGTCGCTATCAAAGCTTTTCAAAACATTTATCTGCTTGTGTGTGGATATTGCATTTATATTTGAATGAATGTGCACTAATGCATTTACTTACTACACTTAGTGTTTCACACTTTATCTGCCTGTGATATTAGTGCTTCGCATGTAAGACCCCAACTTTTTATAAATAAAATCGAATTTTCTCTAATTATTATTGTGAATAATAAGGTGTTAATTTGATATAATACTTTGGTTATGGGTGAAATGTGCAAATTTTTCAAAATAAGCAAGTGGTTATAAAATATTCATTGTTGTCGGGGAATATTCATTTGGTCGTGGAATATTCTTCTTTGTCGAGGAATATTAAATGCGATGGTAAATGACTATTCTTTGGCACCATAACGGAAAACGGTCGGATGAAGAAAATGACAAGTTTGAGTTTTATAAATAACGGTGTAATGGTTACCGAATTAACAACCGTTGGAATACACAGTGGTTAAAATACAAGATGTCTGGCGTGGTTGAATAATAACACGGTATTGCAAGATATTTTGAATTATTGATTCTTACGTAAAAAGGCACTACTCAATAATTGTTACAGTAATTACTGTTCAAATTTTTATTTTATTGATTCAATAATTGCTACGTTGATATGTTATATTATTGTTGTTTCAATAATTGTCACTGCATAATATTTCCCATTATCATATCAATAATTCATATTATTTGAATAATATTATTGGCAATGTCTAACGAAGTTCTGTCTAGGAAAGGGGTTTGGTCACCTAATTGCGCGCCAATAAGGAGAAGCCCTTATCGAAAAGTCCCCTCTTTCCTAGGAACGACCTGGTTGTCATAATTGTGATTCTGTAATATTATTTGTGAATAATTAATTATTGATTTATATGATAAGGAAATATTTATTTTATGTGGGTGGATAGGGAAATATTTATTTTATGTGGATATAAATGAAGGAATAGATGCTGAGGTGTTTTATCAGTATTTTGTCAGAATAGAAGTGTTGAAAATCGTTCGTATGTGGATTTCGGTCATTTTTCGTTTGGAATTTGGAAAAACTTAAATCTACAAAATTGTAGAAATTTTAATTTCCTATGGAATGGACATAAAATTCGTATTTTTATGATAAAATGGCTATTTATTATGAATTATTGAAGTTTCGAAAATAAATATTTTTTAATTAAAAATATGGGTGGACCCCACTTTTGGTTGGTGAGAAATGCGTTGAAATTTTATTTCAAAAGTGGTGGGCGTGAATAGTAGCAGGTAAAGCCATCAGGTAGCAAGTTAGTCTGCTTTGGCGTTCTAAGCATTTTCCAATAAATAGGATGCTTAGTTAGAATTGAAAATCACACCAGAATCATAAGTTTTCTCTCTCTATATTATCGAGCATATTTTGTGAGTATTTAGATACTTTGAGATTTGTTATTCAGTACAAGTTTCCTTCAGCCTTATACGATATTTCGATTCGAATAATCGTTTTTTTCGTAAGGTGTAACAACCCCAAAATAGGTCCATTCCATCCAACCCATTCTCGAAGTCGCCAAATACATGGTACGTGAAAAACAACTACAACTTTATTACAACAATTATCGTGCAAAATACAACAACACATATCTTTGTGAGTTTGGATACAAATATATACCAACCGTAACTCTGGACACCAACTTTGGATAAGACGTCACAATGACACCTTACATAAAGGTATAGTCAAAACTATTTTAGAAATTAGAATCTTTGGGAAGTGCTCAAGAAACCTTCGTACATGGGAGGCCATGCTTCAGGTTATGGTAGATATCATATGGCCACGAGAATTATCCTTGGTTGATTAATAGACCCCAAAGAAAAGCGAGAAGATTACTATCATATTCTTCCCAATGGTGAGTCTTCTCTTGACATATCATTATCTCCACTTGTCTCTAATTGGGTATTATACTCCAAATAAACACCAAGATTATATAGGTAGTCTTTGGTAAATATACTCGGCAAGTAGATGAATACAACCACTGTCTTATGATGACACGAGGTTGTATGTCATTAGACATCTTTGTATGATAGTGGCAAAACACCCTTCCAAGTTAAATTCACCTCACCCTCAACATCTATAGACCATCATTCTATTCCCTCGCTTATCCCCGCTCGACCCAAACCTACACTTTTATTACACCGAAAGGAATTGTGAAGCAAAAAAAAGGGTGAGCACAACAACTAGCTTCGATAAAGAATATCATGACTAAAATAATTAAATTATCAATAGCCTTCATCAATAATAAATCAGAGATTTAGAGCATATGGTAGATGATAAAATTTCAACCATAGTTGCAGCGGAATGAGCAATCCATTAGAAGAGTCAAATAGACCATAAAATCTATTATCTTCTCCATGTTAAAAGTCCACCAACAATGTTTTATCCCTATAACATTAATCAACAATTCATGTCCACAATCACGTGTATAACTCATAATCGTAATTGTAGTTCTAAATTCCTTTCCTCATCCAGGACAAAGTTAATTTTTATCACCTGAAACATCAAAGATCATGATTATACCAAATCACAGTTCCTGTTCATAATCATACTAATAAATTCATCTTTGCACTACGGGCCAAAGATATTCATCAACAGTTCATCTTTGCACTCTTTGGACAAAGATATTCAACAACATGTCATCTTTGCCTTTGCGCAGCCAAAGATATTCATCGATTAGTCATGTTCATCTAAACACTGTTCATCTTCGCACCATCTTGGCCAAAGATATTCATCGAAATCATTCATCTTTGCACTCTGGTGCCAAAGATATTGAGTTATATCATCATTTAGGGTGAGGATGATGAAATATATTTTAAGAAGGACGGATCGATGCGACTCTGCATTGATTATAGAAGGCCCGAATAAGGTCACGATTAAAACGAGATATCCATTCCGAGGATCGACGACTGTTTGATCGATTGAAGCGAGGCGAGATACTTTTTCAAGATAGACTTGAGAAGTGGTTATCATCAAGCTGAAGGTGAGGCGGAGGATGTCAAGACAAAGATTGAGTAGCGATATGGTCACTCTTCAATTTTTAGTAATGTCGTTTGGTCTTACGAATGCTCCTGCAAAGCATTTATGGGACTAATTAATGGTGTGTTCAATGGTTTTTGGATAAGTTAAGTAGTGGTATTTATAGATGACATTTTGGTCTATTCGAAAACCAAGGAAGAACATGAAGAGCATTTGAGATTAACATTGGAAGTATTGAGAAGGGAAAAGTTGTATGCCAAGTTTTCGAAATGCGAATTTTGAATTGAACGAATGCAATTTCTTGGGCACGTGATCGATAAAAACGAAATTTTGGTAGATCCATCCAAAGTCGAAGCCGTGATCAACTGGGATCAGCCGAGCACGCCATCGGAAGTACGAAGTTTTCTTGGATTGGCAGGGTATTATAGAAGATTTATACAAGACTTTTCCAAGATCGCAACTCCGTTAATGAATTTAACTCGAAAAGCTGTGAAATTTGTTTGGACGGATAAGTGTGAGGAAAGTTTTCAAGAATTGAAGAAGAGGTTGAGTACGACCCCTGTGTTATCTCTTCCGGATGATACAGGAAATTTTGTTGTTTATAGTGATGCGTCGCATAAAGGACTTGGATGTGTGCTGATACAAAATGGCAAGGTCATTGTGTACGCATCACGACAATTGAAGGATTACGAGAAGGGATATCCGACCCATGACTTAGAGTTAGCTGTAGTTGTTTTTGCTTTGAAAATTTGGAGGCACTACCTCTACGGAGAGAAGTGTGAAATATATACGGACCATAAGAGTCTGAAATATATTTTCACGCAGAAAGATTTGAATATGCATCAAAGAATGTGGTTGGAGTTAATTAAGGACTACGACTGTGAGATTTTATACCATCCGGGTAAGGCAAATGTGGTTGCCAACGCCTTAAGTAGAAAAGGTCGTGAGAAATTGATGATGTTGACTGCTCAAGAGGAGCTAATTACAGAAATAGAGAAACTGGAGTTGTAAGTGAAGTATACTATAGAGATCGATGAGAAGTTATTTCAGATGCAATCTGGTACAACTCTACTAGATAAAGTAAAGGAGACTCAGCTTCAGGATGATGAATGCAAAAAGGTGACAAAGAAGATATCTGAAGGAACCGAACTGAGATTTCAGATGGATAAGGAAGGAATACTGAGATTTGAGAGTAGAATTTGGGTACCACCAGTCACAGAGATTAAGGAAGATATTTTGACCGAGGCTCATAGTTCACGATATTCGATTCACCCTGGTAGTACCAAAATGTACCAAGATCTTAGACAACATTTCTGGTGGCCGAATTTGAAACGTGATGTTGCAGAATGTGTTGCCAAATGTCTGACCTATCAGAAAGTGAAAGCGGAACATCAAAGACCGAGTGGATTGCTACAACCATTAGAGATCCCAGAATGGAAATGGGAACATATTACAATGGACTTCGTGGTTGGCCTTCCGACGACTCAGAAAGGCTACGACGCAGTATGGGTTATCGTTGACCGACTGACGAAATCTTCACACTTCATTCCGATCAAAATAAGATTCAACTTAGATCAGTTGGCGAGGCTATACGTAAAAGAGATTGTTTCGAGGCACGGAGTTCCGGTATCAATTGTTTCAGATAGGGATCCGCGCTTCACATCAAATTTTCTGAAGCGTCTTGAGGAATGCATGGGTACGCAATTGCGAATGAGTCTGACTTATCACCCTCAAGCAGATTTTGAATGAGCGAACGAACAATTCAAACGTTAGAAGATATGCTAAGAGCTTGTGTAATGGACTTCAAAGGAAATTGGGATGATCACCTACCGTTAGTAGAGTTTGGCTACAATAACAGTTACCACGCTAGTATTGGCATGCCGCCTTACAAAGCGTTATACTACAGAAAGTGCAGAACTCCGCTTTATTGGGATGAAGTTGGTGAAAGACAATTGCTAAGGCCAAAATTGGTACAGTAGACGACATAAATAGTCAAAGTGATCCGAGCACGACTGGTAGCGGCTCAAGATCGACAGAAGAAATACGCTGATCCACATCGTAAAAATATCGAGTTTGAATCAGGGCGTTATGTTTTCTTGAAGGTCTCTCCCTGGAAGGGGAAGATCATGTTCGGAAAGAAAGGGAAATTGAGCCCAAGATTTATTGGACCCTTTGAAGTATTGCGTAGAATCGGAGAAGTCGCGTACGAGGTAGCCTTACCTCCAGCACTCTAGAATGTCCACAACGTCTTCCATGTTTCAGTGTTACGACCCTACAAGGCCGATTACAAGCATGTAATTGAATATGAACCCCTACATTTTGAGAAAGACTTATCTTACGAAGAAATCCCTGTCCAAATTGTCGATCGAAAAGAACAAGTTCTCAGAAATAAAGTTATACCTTCTGTTATGGTAATTTGGAGGAACCACAACGCTGAAGAAGCTACGTGGGAACTCGAAGAGAATATGATGAAGAATTATCCTCAATTATTTACTTAATTATTTGTAAGCGATTCTGGGGACAGAATCTTTGTAAGGGGGGAGAATGTAACGGGTCGAATTTATTGAGTCGTGATTACGGGGACGAGAATCCTTTTAAGGGGAAAAGATGTAATGACGAGAATTTTGCAATTTAATTTTAATATTTATTGAATTAAATAAATATTTTTGATGATTTAATTATTGGATTAAATAATTATTTGATGCATTATTGTGGTAGATTAATTTAATTATGTGTTACATTTATTAAATTAATGTAGAGAATATTATAATTCAAGTATGTATTTATGTGAGCTTATTGCATTAAATAAAATATTTAATTAAGAATGATGTTATTTTAATTAATTTAATTATTAATTAGAGAGTTAATAATTTGACATTAATTATTAATGAGAAATTTAATTATGTGACTATGAGAAATTATTATATTTTATTTAAAATAAATTAAATAAGATATTGATTTATTTTATGAAGGAGTGTGACATTAATTAAACCATATGATAAAGCTTTATTAAATTAAATGGTTTTGAAATCTATTAAGCCTAGCCAAACATGGCCTTAATGGGAGTTACTAGCAGTTGCCCATGACTGGGTTAACTGACCACTCAGTGCGTCAGTTCCTTTAATATATCAGACGTCTTCTTTTCTTTTTTTCATTATTGCTAAGTCTAAAGAGCTTTCACAGAGAGAGATACAGAGTATTAGTTGAGAAGTCAGAGAGAAATTGATATTCATCTCTTATTAAAATCCATACTACGCTTTGGGTAATCTCCTCCTTCCCAATTTCTACTTTACGTATTTTAGTTTTCATGAAAATGGCTTTAAAGTTTTTGGTTTAACCTCTGTAATTGGGTTAGGAGTAATGATTATGGGTTGTATGTGTGTTATGACATATCAAATCGTGTTTAATTATATATATTATGTAAACCATATCATCAAATTCATGAAAACATGTCGTATATGATTTCTACAAAATTACAGAGTATGGGTTTTGGCCTTATGGCCTTATACGTGATATTTTATGTATTGATCGTATAGTATCCCTAAATTTTACACTTGTATGTTGTTATGCATGTTGATCTGAAGAGACTAAAGTTTAAATGAGCAGATTCGGTGTTATACTTGAATCTGAGTGACAATTTTCATGTTTTATTTTCAAAACCTCCAAGAACATCAAAGTCGGTGAAATTCACATACTTTAAATCTGTTATTAAGTGTTTAAATTGGTTAATGTCAATTATATAAATGTTGGGTTATGATTATACATGAATTATATCATGTGGGTATGATTAAATTCGAGTAGTAATAATTTTATTGGAGTTCCTTGGCCATGTTCTGCAATTTTCGCGAATTGCAGAGGCAAAGCTGAACCTCGCGCATGGCATCGACTCGAGCACTGGAGACTCATGGCATAAATATTAACGACTAATTTAGCCATTGGCGCCATCGCCATGGCCATATTGCCACGAGAAACAGATGTAATGATGTGCACCCATGACGCCACTCTCCAAAATGTTCAGAATGAGATTTTTTAAAATGTTTAAGTCTAACAATGTGTTAGTAAATTTATTTAATGAACAAGTAAACATGTTAGAAATATAATGTGAAGATAAAATAGATGTTTATCATGTAAATAACATAATTGCATGTGGGTTTAATTATTGAATACATAATTAATTTATTATTCATGAGGTGATATTATATGATAATAAATGTGATAATTTGACTAAGTATAATCATAACCAAAATTTAGACAAAAGAATGATCATTGATGATTAGTTAAGTTATAATTAACTGGTATTGTGAATGTGAATGGTATGTAGGATTAAATTCAAATAACGTGCTTAGTTAAAGTGTAATCTACGCACGAGGCAAGTTTCCTAACCCTACTTGTCATTATTGTTCAAGTTTATTATTTACTTCGAGTAAATTATCATTACTATTATTCAAGTCAAATTATTATATTAAAGACTGATTATCTTTTCAAAGCATGATTCAGTTATACAATAATTGTTCTATTTTATACTTCTTGAGATTATTATTCAAATTGAATATCATTATTGTTGAACCTTATTAGACTAGTGAACTTTATTGATTCAACTAGTCCTTAGTTGATGAACGTTCTAAATTTTGAACCCTTATTGAATTATCCAAACCAAACTTCCTTTTAGTGCGGACACGAATGTCAAACCGAGATGAACAACCCCTAAAGGGATTTACTTATCTCGTTAGCGTTAAGATATTGTGCATAGTATGGTACTGAGGTGACCCCCCCTAAGTACAGTAGAAGGTCCATAGTCTTTATGGTATTAAAGGTTTCAAGTATAACCCTTGATAACCTAGGACATAGTTCAAGGTCTTATGACCCTCAGAATTCTTTGATTCTTGTTATTCATTCTTTATTCAAAAGTTGAGCTTTTATTCAGATGTCTTTGATTTACTCGCATGTTATTATACTGTTATTTCATTATTATACTTGTGGGCAATAGTTCTCACTCTTGCTCAATAATAACATTGCAGTTAAGAACGAAATAACTGATGAACCTTCCACTAGTAAAGACAAGGGCAAAGTTAGCAAGTGATGAAGACTTGTTGTTTATTTGATGATGTATTTTGTTTAAGACTTGATTTAATGATGTTGTTAAGACTTATTTATTTATGATTCCGCACAGATGTTTAAGGTTAGGCACAATAGGCATGGCTCCATTCGAGGCGTTGTATGGAAGAAAATGTCGTTCTATAGTATGCTAGGACGAGGTGGGTGAAACAACGTTGTTGGGACCAGAATTGGTACGCATAACTACAGAAAAGATCCAAACAATTCGACAACATATACAAATGGCACATGATCGATATGCGGATCTTCATCGAAAGGACGTGGAATTTAATATTGAGGATCATGTATTGTTATGTATTGCTCCTTGGAAGGGAGTTACAAGATTTGGAAAGAGAGGAAAGCTCAATGCAAGATTTGTTGGTCCATTTGAGATTCTTGATCGAATAGGAAATGTGGCCTATAGACTCGCATTACCTCCAAGCATGTCTCGTGTTCATAATATTTTTCACATATCTATGCTTCGTAAATATGTGAAAGACCTGAACCACATTATTGAGTTAGAACCAGACGAGATAGCCAAAGATTTAACGTACAAGGAGGTACCTGTTAAGATCTTGGATAGGAAAGAGCATGTCCTACGCACCAAGGTTATAACAAAAGTTAAGATTTTGTGGAGGAACCATGCTATTGAAGAAATGACTTGGGAGTTGGAATCGGAAATGAAAACGAGGTATCCTCACCTTTTTGAAACACCAGGTACGTACATCAATTTCGAGGACAAAATTTCATAAGGAGGGGAGGTTGTAAGACCCCAAGTTTTTATAAATAAAATCGAATTTCCTCTAATTATTATTGTGAATAATAAGATGTTAATTTGAAATAATACTTTGGTTATGGGTGAAATGTGCAAAATTTTCAAAATAAGCAAGTGGTTATAAAATATTCATTGTTCTCGGGGAATATTCGTACGATGTCGCAACCATTTTTGGGCCCCATAACGGAAAACGGTCGGATGAAGAAAATGCCAAGTTTGAGTTTTTATAAATAATAGTGTAATGGTTACCGTTAACACTGTTAGAATACCCGGTGGTTAAAATACAGTAATACGTGTGGTTGCATAGTAGCACACAGTATTGCATAGTATTTTTGAATTATTGATTCTTACGTAAGAAGGCACAAATCAATAATTGTTACAGTAATTACTGTTCAAAATTTTATTTTATTGATTCAATAATTGCTACGTTGATATGTTATATTATTGTTGTTTCAATAATTGTCACTCCACAGTATTTCCTATTATCAGATTAATAATTCATATTATTTGAATAATATTATTAGATAACATTATTGGCAATGTCTAAGGAAGTTCTGTCTAAGAAAGGGGTTTGGTCACCTAATTGCGCGCCAATAAGAAAAAATCCTTATCGAAAAGCCCCCTCTTTCCTAGGAACGACCTGGTTGTCATAATTGTGATTCTGTAATATTATTTGTGAATAATTAATTATTGATTTATATGATAAAGAAATATTTATTTTATGTGGATATAAATGAAGGAATAAATGCTGAGGTGTTTTATCAGTCTTTTGTCGGAATAGAGGTGTTGAAAATCGTCCATATGTGGATTTTGGTCATTTTTCGTTTGGAATTTAGAAAAACTTAAATCTACAAAATTGTAGAAAATTTATTTTCCTATGGAATGGACATAAAATTCATATTTTTTTGATAAAATGGCTATTTATTATGAATTATTGAAGTTTTGGAAATAAATATTTTTTAATTAAAAACATGGGTGGGCCCCACTTTTGGTTGGTGAGAAATGTGTTGAAATTTTATTTCAAAAGTGGTGGGTGTGAATAGTAGCAGGTAAAGCCATCAGTGGTAGAGTTAGTCTGCTTTGGCGTTTCAAGCATTTTCTATAAATAGGGTGCTTAGTTAGAATTGAAAATCACATTTAATCATAAGTTTTCTCTCTCTATATTATCGAGCATATTTTGTGAGTATTTAGATACTTTGAGAGTTGCTATTCGAAGACAAGTTTTCTTGACCTTGTACACGATATTTCAATCGAATCTTGTTCTTCTTTTCAGGTAAGGGATGTTATTTTCTTCGTAAATAATATTATTCTCTCAATATCATTATTCCGAAATATTGGTATGAATTTTATTGTAGAATTTCTACCTTTTTGTGTCGGAGTTACTATTCACGTATATAATACTATTCACGTATACGACACTATTCACGAATACGACAATTTATTCACAGAAAACTAAATTTTTCTTTCTTTGTCCAAGTTGTCTATTGTGGTTACTATCTTTGATTGTATCCATGTTTTGATCTTTATTTTTGAATTTTGCTCTACAATTGATTATTATGGAGTATTTTTGGACTTGAATAAACTGTAGTACGAATCCCTAATATTTGTCATTTTGTCTCACTGGATTAGTTTTCTTTATGATATTTTTCATCATCTTCAATCCTAAATGATGATATAATTGTATATCTTTGGCCTGTAGTGCAAAGAGGAATGATTACCTAATGAATATCTTTGGTCCGTAGTGCAATGATGAATATTTGATGCAAGATGTATATTGATTGATGTTACAGGAATAAATTATTGATGACGGACTTTTAAATTCATAGATGATAGTAGATTTCATTCTCTACTTAACTCTTCTAATGAATTGTTATTTTCGCTGCGAATATTGATCTAAAATTGGTTGTCAATTATATTTTATCTGATTTGTTGAAGGCTAACAATAATTTGTTGTTCATTATCTTAGTCATAATATTCTTTACTGGGCTAGTTGAGCTCACCCTTTTCCTTTTTGTTTCATTTTTCTTCTCAGGAGGTGAGAATATAGCAGGAATTAGCCGGGGTATAGAGTGATGGTTCTAGAAAGTTGTTTTAGCAGTCTTCACTATTTTTGTAAAATAGTGTATCAATAATTGTAATGAGGACTCCTTTTGAGTTTGAATACTGTCTATTAGACAATATTTGTATTTAAACTCACAGTATATGTGTTGTCGTATTTTGCACGACAATTGTATTAATGAAGTTGTATTTTTTTCTGTACCATGTATTTGGCGACTCAGAATGGGTGACGTATACCTATTTTGGGGGGCGTCACATCGCACATGCCATCATTTCCATACAGTGAGACACGTTGTATGTGAATGTATGTTGAGTGGTTCCTCTACCAGGAGGCTATCCTGTCGGTGTTTGATTACTGGACTCGTAGGGAGACTAATTCCAACGAGGCTCAGGAAAGGCACCACCCGAATTCGCTCCAGTTGAAAGACCGGATTAACTTCTCGTCGAGTAAATTACGATGATTTGGGAACCTTCATGCCAAAAAGCCGCGAGAGTAGCCTAAGATAGGTTAGCCTCTGATAAACCAAACGCAGAGGGAAGTCTCTTCATACCTTCCCATTTCAATTACTTGTAATTTCATTTCCATGTCAATCTCAATGTAATGGAAAATATAAAGGAATATGTGTATATACATTTCCGTTCTTATCAAAACCTGTCATGCTATCTTGTCAACTGACATCCGTTTTGCAGTATAATACATTTAAACGGACACATTACATAACATGTAACATTTCTACATTCCCTAAGACTAAACTACATAAGTCTTTTAGTAGGCAAGCAATTGGTCCTGTTACCCGTTTAAAATCCAAAAAGTCACTAAGCCCACCGTCAGACATGGCTACAAGTGCCCAGCCTGATCCTACTCACGTTTTCCGCGAGGAGTTCGAAGGATTAAGAAATCAAATAGCAGAATTGATTGTCTTTCTAAAAGAACAAAGTAAAAACACTCTGGGTTTATATATGAGCACTACCTATATAATCTTGGTGTTTGTTTGAAGTATAATTCTCAATTAGAGACAATGGAGATAATGATATGTCAAGAGAAGACTCACCATTGGGAAGAATATGATAGTAATCTTCTCATTTTTCTTTGGGGTTTATTGGGTCAACCAAGGATAATTCTGTGGCCATATGATATCTATCATAACTTAGATTCATGGCCTCCTATGTACGAAGGTTTCCTTGAGCACTTCCCAAAGGTTTTAATTTCTAAAATAGTTTTTGACTGTACCTTTATGTAAGGTGTCATGGTGACGTGCTATCCAAGTTGGTGTCCAGAGTCACAGTTGGTATATTTTAGTATCAAAACTCACAACATATGTGTTGTTGTATTTTGCACGACAATTGTTGTAATAAAGTTGTAGTTGTGTTCTGTACCATGTTTTTGGCGACTCAGAATGGGTTGGTTGGATTAGACCTATTTTGAGGTCGTTACAGTTGGTATCAGAGCTTAGGGATATGATCTCTGACGGATATCGATATTAGAACTAGGAGGGGAGAGATGAGTAAATCCTTCGCTAGTGTGTCCTACCTAAGCTTATTTGTTGGTCAGTCATAATATCGGGATATTATGTGATATGTTAATTTGTTAAATTAACCTTTGTTTTTGAAGCTGTATTCTAGAATGATATCTAAAATACAGGAGATGAGCAATGGAGAAATCATGATGACAGGAAAGATGGAATCTGAAATGAAAGCAATGTATTCTCAACTCTTTAAAATACCAGGTACGTAAATTTTGAGGACAAAATTTCATAAGGAGGGGAGATTGTAAGACCCCGAATTTTATGAAATAAAAGTATTCAATTTTTCTTATAATTACTATTCAGTAAATGGTTAAATTGATAAAAAGTTAAAGTTAAGGGTGATATATGAATTTTTTTCAAAATACGCAAGTGGTTATAAAATACTCATTGTTGTCGAGGAATATTCGTTTGGTCGTAGAATATTCTTTCTGTCGAGGAATATTCATCTGACGGTATTGTGACCATTTGTGGGCCCCATAACGGAATAACTGTCGGATGAAGAAAATGACAAAAAGGAGTTTTTATAAATAAACGGCGTAGTTGTTACCGTTAACACTGTTGGAATACCCGGTGGTTAAAATACAATAATACGCGTTGTTGCACAAAGATGTGTGGTGTGCACCAATTATTGATTCTTACGTAAGAAGGCACTACTTGATAATTGTTACGGTAAGTACTATTCAATTATTTTATTGATTCAATAATTACTGCGTTGATATTTTATATTATTGTTGTTTTAATCATTGTCCTTTACAAGTATTTTCCATTATGAAGCAATAATTCATATTATCTGAATAATATTATTAGATAACATTATTGGAAATGTCTAGAAAGTTACATACAAGAAGAGGTTTGGTCACCTAATTGCGGCGCTTGATAAGGAGAAATTCTTATTGGAAAGCCCCTCTTTCTTAGGAAGCGCACGGTTGTCGATATTGTGATTACGTAATATTATTTGTGAATAATTAATTATTAATTTATATGATGAGGAAAATATTTATTTTATGTGGATATAGATGGAGAAAAATTTTAAAGTGACAATTGTTGAAAATTGATATTTTATCTTTTACGATAAAATAATATTTTATTATATTATTATAATATAATAATGATGATATTTTTACAATGAATGTGGGATACATGAGTATATGAGGAGGAAGAGTATTTTTGTTGCAAAATTGTTTAAAACATGTTAAACATGTCTATGGGCCCATTTCTTGTTGAAATTTGATTATACTTTTGTAAAATCGCTTGGATTTATGGATTTGGTCAATTTACATTTGGAATTTGGAAAACCTTTCTTACGTAAAGTTGTAGAGAATTGAATTTCCTATAAAAACTTGCGAGATTCAAATTTTCTGATAAAAGGGCTATTTATTATGAATTATTGAAGTTCCGACATAATTGATTTTTGAAAGTTTTAATTGTTTTAAATATAAAAAACGTTTTTTTGATGGTTTTGGTTGAGGTGTGGCTGATGTTGGACTAATTGGGTGCGTAGGAAGTTTAAGAAAAAAATATATTATATTTTATTAAATTTTCTGCTTTGGTGTTCTAAGCATTTTCCTATAAATAGGGTGCTTAGGTTAGAATTAAAAATTACACCAGAAACTACAGATTTCTCTCTCTTTCTCTCTATAATATCGAGCGTATTTTTGTGAGTATTTTAGTACTTCGAGTATTGCTATACGGTGTAAGTTCTTTTAGCACTATATCCAAAGATATTTTAAATCGGAAGTCTTATTCTTTTACGAGGTAAGGGATTGTAGGGAGATTATTTTCTTCATAAATGATATTATTTCTTCAATATCATTATGCTGAAATATTGGTTTGAACTTTTTATCAAATTTGGAACTTTTTCATGTTGAGATTACTATTCACGAGTTACTATTCATGAGTTACTATTCACGTATATGGCACTATTCACGAATACGGCACTATTCACCAAAAAATGAAACTTCTTTTTGTCCAAAATATCTATTCTGGATACTAGCTTTGATTGTATCCATGTTTTGATCATTCTTGACTTTTACCCCACTCTGGTTATTTATGAAGTATTTTTGAATGGAAATTGTTTAAAGTAAGAATCCTTAATATTTGTTCTTTTGCTTCACTGGATTCGTTTTCTTTAAAATATTTTTCATCATCCTCAGTCCTAAATGATGATATAACGGAATATCTTTTGCCTGTAGTGCAAAGATGAATGATTTCTGATGAATATCTTTGGCCCGTAGTGCAAAGATGAACAGGTGTTTAGATGAACATGACCAACTGATGAATATCTTTGGCCTGTAGTGCAAAGATGACTTGTTGATGTATATCTTTGGCCCGTAGTGCAATGATGAATTTATTAGTAGGATTATGAACATGAACTGTGATTTGGTATAACCATAATTTTTGATGTTTCAGGTGATGAAAATTATCTTTGTCCTGGATGAGGAAAGGAATTTAGAACAACAATTACGATTATGAGTTATATATGTGATTGTGGACAGGAATTTTTGATTGATGTTACAGGGATAAAACATTGTTGGTGAACTTTTAACATGGAGAAGATAATAGATTTTATGGTCTATTTGACTCTTCTAATGGATTGCTCGTTCTGCTGCAACTATGGTTGAAAAGTTTTATCATCTACCATATGTTCTAAATCTCTGATTTATTACTGATGAAGACTATTGATAATTTAATTATCTTTAGTCATAATATTCTTTACTGAGCTAGTTGTGCTCACCCTTTTGCTTCACAATTCCTTTCAGGTAATACAAGTGTAGCTGGGTCGTATCATCATAAGACAGGGATGTGCTCATCCACTTGCTGAGTATATATACGAGCACTACCTATATAATCTTGGTGTTTGTTTGAAGTATAATTCTCAATTAGAGACAGTGGAGATAATGATATGTCAAGAGAAGACTCACCATTGGGAAGAATATGATAGTAATCTTCTCATTTTTCTTTGGGGTTTATTGGGTCAACCAAGGATAATTCTGTGGCCATATGATATCTATCATAACTTAGATTCATGTCCTCCTATGTATGAAGGTTTCCTTGAGCACTTCCCAAAGGTTTTAATTTCAAAAACAGTTTTTGACTGTACCTTTATGTAAGGTGTCATGGTTACGTGCTATCCAAGTTGGTGTCCAGAGTCACAGTTGGTATATTTTAGTATCAAAACTCACAACATATGTGTTGTTGTATTTTGCACGACAATTGTTGTAATAAAGTTGTAGTCGTGTTCTGTACCATGTTTTTGGCGACTCATAATGGGTTGGTTGGATTGGACCTATTTTGGGCTCGTTACATAGGATATTAATAGAAAGATGGAAACCCAGATACCTAAACCTCATTCCAATAAAGGAACCAACAAAACTCCTGAAATCACAAAACTTAGGGATGATCGAGAAACTGGGGATATAAGAAAGAAATGGAAGAAACCATCCGATCAATCAAAGGGACTGGAAACATTTTTATGGGCTCGATATCCTGACAAATTCAAAATCCCAGAGTGTGAAAAGTACAATGGGGCAGGCAATCCCTATACGCACCTAACAGTGTACATTGGAGAACTGGGGTCTTATGCTGAAGATGAAAGGCTCAGAATGTAACTTTTTAAAAAGAGTCTCACTGGAGAGGATAAAGCCTGGTATGCCCGACTTGACAATACCAAAATCCACAACTGGGAAGAATTGGCCCATGATAAGTAGATTTTATACCTACTTATCCGGTATCTATTACTTGAATTAGTTGCTTAAACCTATGTTTCTTAGTTACTTTTCATACATATTATGTTATTTTGTAGGCTGTGACATAACATTGGCATGAAGAAGCAAGGAAAAGCAATTCGGACATCTTTTGGACTAAAATATGCAAGCAAGTGCAAGAAGGGAAGATTGCAGGGCTTTTTAAACCAAGTGGGATGCATGTTCTTGGCTTGGAACTTAGATTATATTATAGATCTACTTCTTATCTTTCCGGAACATCTTGAATCATCGCAATCGGAGTTCGAATGCGAGAGTTATGGTCTTTTTATCAACAAAGATCAAAGTTAAGAGTTGCCATGCTTGCCATTTACATAGCATCTACTTCAAGCTCGATTTTTGCCTTGATCCGGATGGAATCTGTAAATTGTCAGAGAATTAAAGTTGTATATCTCATCGATATCTTCGATTTGATAGGTGGAAGGCCCCGTAACTCCAAGCGGATCAAAAGTTATGCCTGGTTTACCAAAGGATGTCGCAGTAGAAAATAGCGTAGCGCGGACCGCGCTATACACAGCGTGGGGCACGCTGGGCCACCAAAATTTTGACACTATAGCGCGGGGTGCGCCCAAAATGAACTAGGGGACGATGTATTAGCTAGCTTACACATCTAGCGGGAGAAATTGTTTTGGGTTATTTGGTGTCCAATTTGAGCTAGAATAGGATTCTTAGTTGCCTAACTTGCTAGGATATCCATTAGAACTATAAATACATGATGAGAGGCATAAAAGAGAGGAGAGATAGGCTAGTTTTGGAGGATTCCATTAGATTAGATTAGAGTAGATTAGGAGCAAAACACTAGTTCTTATTAGATTTGGAGATTGAAGCAACTTGGAGATCATTGAAGATTCAAAGTAGGAGCAAGGAGGGAGCTTCAATTCTACAGACAATAGATTATATCTTCTCATCATCTTCTATCTTTGTCTTTTAATGATTATTTAATTGTGGATTCTTAGTTTTAATTCAATAATAATGAACTAATTCTTTGTTTGAGATTACAATGGATCTTATTGTGTAGTTTATTTTAATATGTTTCGTTATCAATTGTTATGTTCTATTATGAGGATTGCCTATTGTGGTTTGGACTTAATTGCTTAATTGCCTAGCTAACAATTACCGTGATAATCTATATGAACTCGAGAGATGAAGTATTGATTTTGATCTTATCATGATAACATGTGTTTGTGATTTCTACATAGATGGAATTCATGATTCGTGTTTAGGATAGAGATATGCCTTGACGCCATGTGTAATCTTATAGAGAACTTGTGCTTTAAATCTTTTTTAATTGTAATTCATATAGAGATATATTGGATTAGTTAATTAGGGTGTCTTGCTTAATTCTATCATTTGTGGATTTAAGTGAGTATGAGTATTATACATCGAGAGGTGATTTTATCTACTTTAGTGTTCTTGATTAACAATTTAGGATAGAGAATAATTGATGAGAAGTGTGTTAACTTAAATGAAGCAATAAGTAAAGTTGTGATTTTAAATCTCCGTAATCTTAATTTAACTAGTGGTAATTAGAATTAGTTTACTTATAAATTAAATTCATTCGTTTAAATAAGATTGAGTTGGTTACGGGTTAGTACTTGGTGATTTTTATTAAACAATTTCTCGTGGGAACGATACTCTACTTTCACTTTATTACTTGTTAACCACGTATACTTGCGTGTTGTGCGTAATTAGATTTTACCCAACAGCCCACGCCTTTCTCAATCAATACAGTTTTCAGTCACAAATGGCCTCGGATCGATACCAAGTGACTAAAGTGAAAAAGCAAAGTACTGAGTCTTTCCGAGAATATGCCCAAAGGTGGAGACGTTTGGCAGCACAAGTCATTCCATCATTGATAGAAACTGAAATGGTGATGACTTTCAGAGACATTCAAGATGCGCCTTATTATGAGAGAATCCTAGCAAGCATAGGTAAGCTATTGTCAGAAATAATCAAGCACGACGAAATAGCAGAGGTGGGCCTAAAGGCAGGCAAGATTAAAGACTTCACTGCCTTGGAAGCGGTTCTTAGAAGCATATCTGATCGACAAGTATCTGCGAAAGCGATCCCAAGAGGGTACTCGATAAAGGCAATGATGATGTATCCCTTGTTTCAGAGGAACAAGCTAAGAGATCAAACTACAGTCCCCCCATTTGGAAAAAGCAAGATAATCTGCCATTTCAAAAACATGCTGCATTTAACTAATGCCAAGACAGGAAAAGAAATTTTGAAAGAACATAAAATCGGGTGTTCACTCCACTGGGTGATTCCCTTGAAAATGTATTGGCGATATTAATGGATCACAAGAAAATTACCGAACTGGCTCCACCTCTGGAACCAGGGAGCAAAAGATACAATCCAAGCCAGAGATGTTCTTACCACTCAGGGTCTCCGGGACACGACACACAAGATTGTTGGTCCTTAAAGCATAAAATTAAAAATTTGATCGAAAGTGACAGTATTGTGGTCCAACGACCCGACCAACAAAATGTCAACACCAACCTTCCGTTGCAGCATGATACGGAGGAAGTAAACATGATCGGGCCAGGAAGTGCTGAAGTGTATCTAAATTATAAGTACATACGAAGGATGGAGGAATACCCCCAAAGGCACAAAACAAATGTCCTAAAGTGGGAAAACTCGGAGGAGGGTATGATAGTAATGTAAAAATTAGAGACGATTTAGAATCAAGTAAATCTGCTAGCTAAGTTGATAGTGCGCCAACATCAGGATACGAGGCAGTTTTTCACTCAACTATTAGAAAGCCAAGAGAAAAAGGAGGTTAACCATAATGCAAGCCCATATCTCTCCATGATGAGCCAGCTAAATGAAGAAGATCAAAGCAGGCTGAAAGTACAAGAAAAGGGGGATGATAAAATTGCTAAAAGATCTCGCCAGCGGAAAAATTGCTCAAGGGAATGCGGATTCTCAAAGAAGAAAAATCAAACAACCTCCAAAAGAGCTCGAAAATCCACCCCTCTAAGAAAATCAAATGAAGAAATACTACACTTTCTGATAAGCGAAGGAAAGATTACTGAGTTGTTGCCTCCTATAAATTCCAAGATAAAGAGTTATGATTCTACCAAGATATGTCTCTACCATTCTAACTCACCTGGACATGCGAATGAGGAATGTTGGTCTTTGCGACATAAAATCCTGGATCTCATTGAAAATGGCGAGCTGAAGATAGAATCCCTCATGACCAGAAAAGGCGAAAATGAAATAAAAAGCTTAAGTTGTCTACTTGAGACAGGCAGTTCAAAGGAGTTGAAGGCTATGAGCACCAATTCTGGCAGAACACAAGGTGGACTAATCCTAATGCAGGGAATGACAAAGGAGACAAGCGAATCCCCAAAGGAGATTCCTCCGCCAACATCAAACATCCTGTGGCCCAAAGATAGCAACCACGTTCCTGATTTTATCATCTTGGATGATGAGGAGGAAATACTAATCCTTTCCAAGGAAGAAAAAGCCAAAACGAAAAGTTCCTTGCAAGAAATGCCACAACAGTTCGAAGGAGATTTCATGGTTGAATCCTCTCAAGCCCAGGAAAAAGAAGAAGGAATAGATGAAGGAAAAGATGGTGAGGTTGTCGGGGAAACCAACCAATCGAATAATCAGGAGTTCATACCTTTTTGCGATGGGTCCAATTCAAGCGTCCCTGAAGAATGTATTAAATCAGGAAGCGATCAAGTTATGGCCATAAGTGAAGATATTCAGA
Source organism: Panax ginseng (assembly GCA_020205605.1). Lineage (NCBI taxonomy): Eukaryota > Viridiplantae > Streptophyta > Magnoliopsida > Apiales > Araliaceae > Panax > Panax ginseng. The sequence goes on along the minus strand of CM035136.1, from coordinate 86,169,538 downwards.
ACCAAGAGGTAACCTCTATCACGACCTTGAAGGCAACATAACCACTGACAACTGGACTATCAGGCCTCAGCTAGCCAAGAAGATGTAGATCCAGAGGATAAAGTGGGGAGTTCCAAGAGATATTGGGATGGTATCACTTTCTTCACTAGTATGCCTTTTATTTTCCCTGCATGAAAATATTCAAAAAAAATAATTAAAAAAAACAAAAAAAGAGAGGAAAAAAAGTCAAAATCAAAATTAAGTCAATCAGGTGCCATTGGACTTGAACTACGAAAGACCTGATCTCCCCTCATCAATGGGAGTACGTAGGCAACCATTTATGGTGCGGTCAAACTAAACAAAAACCCAAAAAAACCCAAACAAACACTTCTCAAACTGTTTATCTTATCAAACAGAACTACGCAGACCTGATCTCCCGCACATACAGGAGTACGTAGGCAGCCATCAATGGTGCGGTCGGACCCTCAAAAGAAATATCCAAACCCAAACATCAATCCCAAGACAACCAGCAACAGGGATGAAATGACCATCATCATAAGATGCAACTCGTCAGCAACTCATCGCTCCTAAAGTGCGAGAAGACTTGATCTCTTTTGACCTCTAGCAATACATGGGCAACCGTCGTGGCAAATTCTATGTCATACTTGACGACCTGTTCCCCCAGATCAAGAAAACAAATCAAACCTTGTAGATCAAATCAAACTTGGGTGAAGTCATCACCAACCAAGCTGAGATCTTTGTGGCCAATTTAGTGTAGTTTGAAGGGCTCTCAACATCAATCATCAAAGTTGTAACAACAACACATCGATATATCAAGCATGATCATTAATAAGGACCTTCAAAGAGCTGACACCCTTAATCATAAGTCTTCATAAAATCAGAAGAAAACCATCAAGGCCGATTGCGCGAACAAGTCAGGAACAAGGATTGAGGAAATCAAAGCCCAAATCCACTACCTGTTCACCATCTGGTACAGAGGAAAAAGCCTCTTGCGATCTTGCCATCTTATCGACCTAGCTGTCAAAGCAATAATCCCAGACAATAAGCAAGGTTGGGGCAATTTCAAAATTAGCGACAAACCGATATTGGGTCCCTTACAACAAGATTGGGGCAATCTTGGAAACATCGACAACTCAACACTGGAGCATTTATCAACAATCCTAAAGAGGAAAATGCACCAGTCAACACCATCAGCATGGTACATCATCATCAGAGCTTCCCTCACATCATCTCACTGACGATTCGGTATGATCATTTGGTCTTTTCCAATCATACTATTCTCAAAATGAATAATCCATATGTGACGATATTGCTCACTCGCGACTTGGTCAACAAAGAGAGTTTTTCATCTGAATCCCCGGCAACAACATGCGAAAGGACTGGGGCATTTTTTTGATTTCAGGAAAGGGAAGGAGTTTAAGGTGGGATCAAGCCTCTCATCAAAAGAAAGGGGAGAACTCCTGAAAGAAATCATAGTGACATAAGCTTACCCCTACAAAAGAAGGGGAAAATTTTCAAGAAAGTCCTTAACTCAAAAGCAGAAGCCCAATGACAAAAGGTCTAGCGAATGAAATCCTCATTATCAAATGGGCCAACCGACGTCAAGTCCTCACAAGTCGAGGCCTCTACACCGAAGTTCAAATTTGGGCGTGAAAGAACGAAATTTGCACCATCATCAGGATGTCGGTGACATTGGGTCATTAGTTCAAATAGGGTTCATGAATCAAACGCTAAAGGAAATGGGGCACAAGCACCCAACAACGAAAGGAAACTCCAAATCACCTCAAAAAGGGTGAGGTAGAGTCTGGTGAAGCAAACCTTGGAATATTACTTCAGCGAAGGTATCGGAAGATCAGGTATTCTAAACCATTGGCATCAATTCAACGTAACATCAAGACAGTTCAAGGATACCACCATTTGAGTGGGAGTCAAAATAGTTTGGTGATGTCAGCGTAGTCAACTATCAGCAGCATATGCATCAGAAAGGTCTGGTGATTTTAGAACGTCATCCCCTGTAAAGATGTAGAAAACATCTTAACTTATCTTCATCAAACAAGCATCAGCAACACTGAACAAAGCCAAACCGTTGGAGTCAACAACAGCATAGGCATCATCAATGAATGGTAAAGGTAAAGCGAGTTGCGAAGTGCGATTTGTGATATGCGAAATACGATGTGCGATTTGTGATATGCGAAATACGATGTGCGAGTAGCCAAATGCGAAAAGTGAAGTGCGAAATGCAATGTGCGATTTGCAAACTGCAGTTTGCGAAAACATTTTAACATTCATTATATTGCAATTTGTATCATTAGAAATACCTTGTCATATTTCAAGTGTCTAGTAATCTTTATCATGTCCATTCCATTGCATTACATGAACATGATAAAGAGGGGCATCTGTAGACACTTGAAATAACCCTGGAGGACCACAACATCAATTCCAACCCCGGATATAGCCCCGGAGATCCAGTTTCAAACCCCGGAGATAACCCCGGGAAATCAGTTTCCACCCAGGAGATAACCCCGGGAAAGTCAGTTCCAACCCCGGAGATAACCCCGAGAGATCAAGTTTAAGGCTCAGAGTAAACCCCGGGAGGTGAAGACAACCTCTGAGATAACCCTGAGGACATTCAGAGTCAACAACATAACAATCTCAGAGATAACCCTGGGAAAAGACTGCTATAACTGCGTCAAAGTCGGAAACAACCACGGGAGGGGAAAAATGGTCATTTTGCCAACTCAAAATCAAATCAAATAAAATAAACTCATTTCAACTCAAAATTCCTCTAAAGAAGTCCCACAAGAACCATATCTTAACTTTTGAGCGCAAACTATGCAAAAACAGCTCAATGGACTGCCTAATGGAGACCTAAAAATGCTATTTTGGTTATGGACCCATCTTCCCGAATTTAAAAAGGGTAAATCCTATATCATTGTGTATCTCTTGGAAAGAGATTTCCGGAATGCTATGGCACGCTTCTATCGGACTCCTGGATCAAAAGTTATGAAGGTTCGAGCGAACAACACATTGTCCGAGTGCACGTACTTCGAGACATCGAGACCCACATGGCCCAGGGCATCCCGGGCAGCCGTAGGTAGACCCGCGGCTTCTATAGGTACACTTGCGGCTCCTCCCTCTATAAATAGAGGGCTTGGGGTGGCCATTTTTAAGAGAGAAAAGGCGATGAAGCCATGTTCATTTTCCTCTGTACACACTATAAACTGAGTGCTTTCTCATTTCATACACTTTTGAGCTTGTACTTTGCTACATTTTATCGGTGTGCTGGGAGAGTGCATATGTTGATTTGATGTTTAAATATAAATGCTCATGATTATTTGTAAAGTCCTTCAAGGAATATTTGTATAAGGACTTAGTGATAGATTAAATTTGTTAGGTTGATCTAAGCTCTTAATGTATATCATTCTATAAGTGAATGTATAGAAAAGAAGATCAAACTTGTTAGGTTGATCTTGAGATATAATAGATAGGCTTCGAAGAGATCGTAGTGTATCAAGCTGATCAAGATTACAGAAGCTAAGGCAGAACGTAGAGCTTCGAGGATCGTAGTGTGCCTGCCTTAAGGGCCTCTTCGGAAATTGTAGAGTGGTCCCAACGTTTGCCGAACCAACTCAGAAATCGTAGTGTGCTCTCGAAAACATAGAGCTTGCAAGCAAGCAAGTAAAGATCGTAGTGTGCAAGTCTTTAAGAGAAATCATAGTGCTCTTGGTTGATAAAATCAGACCAAGCACCAAGGTAACAAGACACCACGATCTGAATCGTAGAGTATCATATGCCGTGTGTCAGAAACATCGAGCCCTACCTTTTTGTTTGATGATATATCTCCAACAAATATGGAATGGGTTTCAAACGTTGAAGTCCTCACCAGTTCCAACGGTACAAAAGATATCCTTAATATGCAACAAAGAAGCGTATTGAAGTAGCTAAGGAAAGTACTATTGGTAAAAGAAAAACCCCTTTTCAGGTGTTAGGTGAGAAAGAAGTCTGCTGTGTTAGTGGGCCAGAATGCAATTTAGAAGATGTGCAGAATAGTCTCCATCAAAGTACAGAAATGTCAAATGCATTTAATGCTTCAACGGATGGATCAAACGGATAGATTTCAAGATCACATATATGCAAAACATGTGCAGATGCAAAAACAAGCAAGCATTGAACAAAAACGCACAAGAACACTCAACGCTCAACTCTACGATCTGAGAAAAAGAAAAGCTTCCTCAGCTACTCAGTTCTTTCAAACAAGTTCTTAAATAGCAACTGAGTAGCACCACTCAAGAACTCAACAACTACCAATCAACTGAAGTAAGAGTTCCAAGTCAGAAGGACTTGAAGAGTTCTAAGTGAACTGTGAAGAGCCAAGTCTGCTGGACTTGAAGAGTTCAAGAGTGAACTAAGAAATTCCTAGACTGCTGGTCTAGAAGGAATCTAAGTGATTCGGAAAGTGTAAAAGACATCTTTAGTGGATTTCCTACTCGAGGAGTAGAAGAATGGACTAGGAGCTTTAAGTGCCCTGAACCACTTAAAATGACTGTGTCTCTCACATTCTTGCTATAACTGCTATATCTGCTATAACTGCTATATCTGCCTCACTCTCATAAACCCACTATCTTAAGGGAGATTAAAACTAATACAAATTCCGCTAAAGTTTTAATCATTATCTACTAATAAGTTAAAACGAAAAGATTTTTAAATATCTATTCAACCCCCTCTTCTAGATAACTATTGTGCCTCTGGGAACTAACACGGTGAAAACCGAGTGTTCATTCATTTAAAGCTATTTGAAGTCTTCTTGGCAGCCAACTATAAGCATTCTCACATTTCTTAAAGCCTTTCTCCACATTTATTCACGTTGAGAGTCGTGTTGTGTGAGTATGCCCGGACTGTCGATCCGTGGCGTTTATTTCTTTATATATATATATATATTATTACCGAGTTATCTCGATTAAGACTGAATATAATATTAGGTGCGTTTACCGCTTTCATATATATATATATATATATATATATATATCCTCGAATTAACGACTGAGCCTGGATCGATATATATATCTGATGCGTTTACAGCTTATATATATATATGGTAAAAGTAAAAACATTTTACTTTAAGTAAAAGCAGAAGTAAAGGTAAAAGTATTTTCTTTTACTTTACTTTAATTTGATTATTTGAGGGGACAACAATGATCTTTGTTGTTGTTGCTACGCTTTCTTTGGTGATGATGACAGGCTATGTTGTTGGTGATTGGTTCATCTCCGCGGTGCTGGAGGGGTCTTTGTTGATCATCTTCTAAGCACCTTAAGACGCAGTGAAACGAACGATTAGTCAACAAAGATGGCCCAAGTCATCATCACCTTTCAAAGAAAATAAAGTAGCAACAACAACAACATCATGATGTCCCCAATAATCACCGAAAGTAAAGTAAAAGAAAATACTTTTACCTTTACTTCTGCTTTTTACTTAAAGTAAAATATTTTTACTTTTACCATAGTAATATATATATATATATATATATATATATATATTGACATTTCTGTCAGGCCTGGAGATCACTTCGTGGTCATTTACTGCTTTTATACATATATATATATATATATATTTACATTTAGTCCCGCCTGGAGTTTACTTCGTGACGGTTGATCGTCTTTATATATATATATATATATATATATATATTTACATTTAGTCTCGCCTGGAGTTTACTTCGTGGCGGTTGATTGTCTTTATATATATATATTTACATTTAGTCCCGCCTGGAGTTTACTTCGTGGCGGTAGATCGTTCATATTTATATATTTACAACTTTTATATATATACAACTGTTTACAGCTTTCATACATATTGCATCATCATGTGAGCCTAGGAATCATGTGATCACAGATTCAGTCCTTGGATCTAGATTTGGTTCCCGTGATGAACATTTTCAGTTGTAACCAGCTTGTAAATTATTCATGGTGTTTAAATTTCCTTAGACGGCTCTCATGCCCATAAGGAGTTCGACACTGCTATGTATCTTATTTTCTCGAAGCTGCTTCACATCTCAAAAATAAAAGCAATCCAGCCGAACACATAATAAAATGGAAGTATCAAAGGTCTCAATTACTATTGAGCATAAGGGTTTGAAAATCTCTTTTACAAAACATCACTGCTATATCTTGTTAAAATTGAACTTTTATACAAAATTCAAACCCTTTGTATGTAGGTGCAAACGAGGCATAATACTATTTCCAGACGATTGCACATAGACCTACACACACACACACATTCAGATAAATATTTAAAATGAAAAGTAGCGATCACCGTGTTACCACGGATGTTGGGGGGTGCTTAACACCTTCCCCTCGCATAACCAAGCCCCCGGACCCTAACGAATTTCAGTTTCACAGACCAGTTAAGAAGTGTCACATCACTCGGTCTATGTGCAAACCTTTTCTCGGTTGAGTTGGTGCAACCATTTAAAAATACCAACTGGCGACTCTTACAGTCCCAATCGTCGACATATACATGTCGGACCTTTTCACAACTTATTTTTTCAAACAAATCTCACCTAACATGAGAACACCAAAAGACAAGAACAGAAAAGGGACAAATAAAAATCCCGACGTCGACATTTATTTTGGTCTATCCTTCATAAAATTAATTCTAACCCAACTACGATGACACTGTCAGGATGTCAACAAAATTTTTTGTCAAGCGATCGTTCATAGTGGTGAGGGGGTGGCTGTTGAGCAGCGGCGTACCCAAGCACGGGGCAGGGGCATCTGCCCCACTGAAATTTTAGGAGGTTAGGGGATCAACATAAAAAAAAATTATTTGAGGTTATAAGACCCCAATTTTTTATGAATAAAGATTTAATTTTCTCTAAATATTATTTTAAATAGTAAGGTGTGATTTGATATAATGTTATAGTTATGGGTGATATGTGCAATTTTTTACAAGTAAGCAAGTGGTCATAAAATATTCGTTTGGTTGGAAAATATTTTTTTTATCGGAGAATATTTGTACGACGACACAATTATTGGTGGACCCCACAATAGAATGACTGTCGGATATAGAAAGCGACAGAAATAACATTTTTATAAAAATAACGGCAAAACTTTTACCGTTAAACTGTTGAAATATCCGGTGATAAAAGTATAATAATACGCGTTGTTGTGCAATAGCATACGATATTGTACAATACCTCTGATTATTGATGCTTACGTAAGAAGTCACTCAGTTTTATTCAATTATTGCAACAGTAGTTACTGTATAATATCTCATATTATTGATTCAATTACTGTCACAGTATCATCTGCATAATATTTTATATTATTAAATCAATAATTGAGACCACATTTATTCATATTATTATTTACATTATTGACAATGTCTAAAAAGTTCTATCGAGAAAAGTGGTTAGGTTATTTATTTGCGCGCTAATAAGGCGAAATACTTATCAAAAAGCCCCATCTTTCCTGAGAATGATCTGGTTGTCAATATTGTGAATTATAATATTAATGATGACAGAACTCGACATGTGTCCCACTATGCAGATCGTGTGCAGGGAAGTTACAAGTACAGTTTGAAAAGGCTTTTTGAAAATTCACCTTAGAATTTCAAAAAGCTCATTCCCCTCTCTCTCTATCAGCAGAAACCCTAGCTTTCAGAATGATCAACCAACCTCAGTTCAAGAAAATCAGTGGCTACTTCCAATGTTATATCTGGTTACCAACTATGCTTTGACGAATTCAAGGTAGCTGACCCTTAGTTTCACAAAATTCTATCTCTTCTGAAGAAAGCTAGTCTTGAAGAAGCTCTGAGCACTAGCACAAGGATCTACCCAAAGCTAGTGAAAGAGTTTTACAACAATGGAGTCTTTGAGAATGACACTATCACTACAAAGGTCAAGGGGGAACAAATGAAACTAAAAGCCGATGATATAAATCTAGCCCTAGGTTTCAAATCAAAGGAACTCGTATCCATGGACGTCATCGACTTCCATGAAGGCATGAAGAAGATGCACCACACGAAGTTTCATAACGTCAAGGGGTACAAGAAGAAAGAGTTTCCCCAAAAGTATGAATTTCTTGCTGACATTATAGGGAAGTGCATATGCTTTAAAAGCTCTGGGCACGACTCTGTAAATGAAATTCAACTAAAGCTCATGACAACAATCCGCTTCAGGATTCAACTCAACTATGGGGCCTTGCTTATAGATTGGATAGGGAAGTGGATATTCAGCTCAAAGAAATCAAAGAGCTTTGGGAAAATGCTCTGTGGGAGGTTCATAAGCATAATCCTGCAATATGCTTTAGGTGATAAAATTGGGGACAACGAAGGGGAACCTTTCAACCCCAACAAAGGAATGACCAAGAAGCTATTTCAAAACTGGAAAAGAAATCCTGCAGAAAATGTCAGAATGATGTCTGAATCCAATGGAATGACTGGTGAAGCAAAGGAATCTGGACTACCAGGAAACATGTCAGTTGTGAAGGAAGCTGATGAAGAAGAAGAAATTAATCAAGAGGAACCCATCACTTTGATAAGAAAAAGCAAGGGTAAGAGGAAAATGAAAGCTCAAACAACAGAAGAGCCTCAAGGCTTAACCACTAATGCACCCCAAGAGAGTTCGGGCACTGAAACTCTGAAGGAAATGAAGAGGAAAGAGCAGCAGTCTGAGGTGGAAGAAGATAGAGCTACCATCTCTTAGCTGCTTAAGAAGGGAAAACACAACCACAAAACAAAGAAGTCTTCACTCCATTCGATCGTAGAGTCACTACCGATCGTAGAGTCCAGACATGACATCACTCCAGAATTGGATGCTGTAACCATATCTCAGCCTGAATCAACTGTCAGAGCTGCAGCTGAAGAAAGCACTAAGGTTGGAGCTCAACTCAGAAAGGCAAGGAGAAAGCTTATCAAGACATATGTACTTGAAAATGTGAAAGCTTTGAAGGAATAAGAAAGGAAAATAGCTGTAGAAAAGGAGTTTCCTGAAACTCATAATAATCCAGCTGAGGGGGAGCTGCCTGAAGTTCAAATGAATGATCAGATTGAGGGGGAGCCTCTTGAAGTTCATGTGCCAGAAAAAGCTACAGATGAGGGGGAGATACAAGAGGAAAGGGAAATCAAAGGTATAAAAGCTATGGAGGTAGAAAAGGGTGAAGATCAGACAAGGTATGAGGAAATGTTTGAAGTAGTGAAAATTTCAAATGAAGAAAATGAAGATCAAGAAGAAGAGGATGATGAAGTTGAGATTATTGCAGTGGGTTGGGATGGATATAGGAGAGCCAACTACAATCAGTTGTTTTCCTACTTACCTATGATGCCCTATCACAGAGCCCAAATTCTCAACTCCTGGGATCACATGTTCTGGACTTTCAAAGCTTATCCAACAATCTCTATGCTTGCTCACGGATTCCCAGGCAACCTCACGTTTGCTCAGAAGCTAATCAATAACTATCCTTCTTCAGAAACTGGCATGAGGTACAATCAATTCCCATCTCTTTCAGAGTTAGTCACTGTCCTCCATCAACCTTCAACCAGTTCTACGAATTGCCAAGATGGTTGGAAGTGATACTTCATCCACTAAACTAATTTCCAGCTACAGAATCCCAACATTCTGTAACCGATGAACAAAATATGCCTAATTTTATATTGATCCAGTCTCCCACCATCTCTCACTCTACAAATATCGATCATACTCAAATCGTAGAGTCACCTACTCAACCAGAACCAACATCACCTCCTCCTATAACTCAAACTCACATGCCTGTACCTCCTTCAGATATTCCTTCCTCATCAACCAATATTTATTTTGATCTTGACCTTGCTCTCTATAATCTGCAAAATCAAAATAGTAGAGCCTCTCATCCAAACTCTCAGCAAATTCTTGAGCTTCTCTCAGATCTTCCTAACAAAACTGAGTTGTCCAATGCATCACAAAAAGTGACCAAAGATATTCAAGAAGATCTTGAGACTTACTCTGAGCTTTTTCATATGAGGCTGAACACTTTGATAGATGCTGCCAACACCCTTCCCAGTAATTTGAGTTCTGAGCTCACAAATAAGCTCAGTGAGATCATCAAGGAAATTATCCACAACATTAATGAAAGGGATCAGATTCACTTTCAGGGTGCCAGAAAACACAAGGAAGCAATTCTCCTTATGCAGAAGACTCAGGAATCTCAAAATAAACTTGTGATGGAAAGTCTCTCAAGTCTACGAACCTCAATGAAAGAATTCCAAGAATTTTTAATGAGTTAGATGCAACAAACAGACACTGTCTTGGCTATTCTATAAAAGAACAGGTCTCAAACTGATTCTCTGGTTCAGGAAAACCATGAAGACATTGCTCAGTCCAGTAATTAGCTCCACGAACTTGTCCAAGGCATGAATTGTCTGTCTAAAGACATTTGAACCCTTGATGCTGATATAAAGGGAGAGAATAAAAGGGGAGGAGAGAAAGGAAAAGGCAGAGGGAAACTCATTGCTCAATCCTCAAAGATCCTTCCCTCAAGACAGTCTCGCCAGCTGACTCCACGACCTGAACAATAACAACACCGATAAATTCTCATGGCGCAACCGCTAAGGAGTCAAGGGCCATCTCCTAGCTCACACGGGGTAACCACTACTGGCCTACACATACCGATTGGAGATCCTGCCTTTATGAATAGACATGATCATAGAAAATGGCTGAGTCAAAGAGAGCTAGAAGATATTGCACGGAGAGATGAAGCCAAAAAGAGAAAAAGAGCTGCAGAGCATGCCAATCCTCCAAAGAGCAAAATGCAGAAGAAATAGAGATAAGTTGAAATTTATTTCTTATTGATGTAATTAAGCTTTAGTGTAATATCTATCTTTATAAACATCAATAAATTCATGTTTATTTCCTATAGATATCAGTTGCTCACTGAAACTCTAAGTCATATTTACTTTCTAGCAATTGCATCTAGAAATTGATGATCATGGTACAAATCTCCTTGGTTATGTCAACATCAAATATGGGGAGATTGTTGGGAAATTGCATATTTAAATTTGATGTTGAAAGTAAATAATCATGCTTATATATAAAGTCCTTCAAGAAATACATGTACAAGGATTTAGTGATAGATCAAAATTGTTAGGTTTGATCTGTGCTTTATGTTTATCATTCTGTAAATGAATTTAAAGAAGAAAAGGTCAAAGCTGTTAGGTTGATCTAATTTTTGAGATGTAATAGATAGGCTTCAACAGAATCGTAGTCTGTCGAGCCAGCCAAGAGATTGTAGAAGCCAAGGCAGAATCGTAGAGCATCGAGAATCAAAGTCTGTCTACTTTGGAGGGCCTCTCCCAGAATCGTAGAGTGGTCCAAACGTCTGCCGAGCCAAATCAAGAATCGTAGTGTGCTCTTGGAAGTGTAGAGTCTGTAAATCAAGCAAGAAAAGATCGTAGTCTACAAGTGCTTAAGAGAAATCGTAGTGTTCTCCTCTATCAGTCCAGATCAAGCTTATATGGAAAGTGTGACACCCCCAAATTTGGGTTACCTGACCCCCGAGTTTGGTGTTCACGATCCACAATATAATAACATCTAACTACCCATTCATATAGAAATAGTAATACATAAGTCATTAACAGAGATTGTTAATACATTAGTCCCAGGTTCTCTAACCTTAACATTACAAACATACCCTTTAGATAAACAAAAAGGGTTTACAAACATAACATAATAATAAGTTTATTATAACTACTCCAACATTTTGCCTCTATTCTTCACAGCACCTTCTGCAACTTTGTCCCTAGCTGAAAAGTTTTATTTAGCAAGGGTGAGCAAAAAATTTGCCCCGCAAGTTAAGACATACAATGAATATATACGAATCAATAATATTAGACTCTCTAATTTGATGTAATGATACCAAAGTTCGGGGAACTTTGAATTAGCAGAACAATTCGTTAATCAATAACAAGTCTTCTCGTATTCTAGGCAACACAATAATCTGATAATGAAAAAGTACAACGCTTTCAAAGTTTCTACGATATTCTATTCAATAAACAAGAATCAATTCTACATAATAACAAAGTGAAATATTTTCTAGATTTATACTGAGTGATCCATTGGATCTAGAACTTCTCTTCTCGGGTATCTATCAAAGATTTAGTTTGATACATACGCAGGTGTATCAGATAACCATAAAGATTAAATCATACCCCTCTGCAAGTATAACAAGTGATCAGCTTTATTATACCCTATATTATTCATAATACTTAACAGTGCGCAATGGCCGAATATACAACCTAAAATGTTCCCTTTATATAAAAGGTTGTTCTTCTCAGTCTTTGACTCAAAATTTGATTTAACAAAGAAATACAATGATTTCAATATCTAATCACTTCTCTTCTCAAACCTATCAAGTTTTGCTTTTTCGATCTAGCCGAAACAACTGGCATTGATCTATCAATAATAACTGAATTCTCTTCTTTTCTCTTTTCTTCTTGAACCTATCAAGTTCTAACAAATGTTCGTCTAGCCAAAACAATTAGCTAAGACATGTTTCAATACGATTAAACAATAGACAGAATTTAACTGTACTATTTGAAATCAATAATAGCTTCTACAGATGTGAATAACCAACAATAGTTATTCTACAAGTATATTCTCAGAATCACTAATTCAATTTAAATTAATAATCATGCACTAACTGCGAATAATCAACAATAAATTCTTGGACGTGGTCTAATCAACAATAATTAACCACTATAATAATTGAATAAATATAACTCAATGTTGAGTTAGGAAACTTGCCTTCTCCGCTGATTACAACTACACAATATACTTATCTTCTTTCGAAAGACCTATAACCAATAATATCGGTCTCACAATTAGCACAATAATTTATAATCACATAACACTGTATTTTACAATCAAACTTCTCCTATGCACATTACCACATAGCCACATTAGTGTTTATAACCTATATAAACACTTAACAAGTCTAACTAGTTTAGTCTAGTTGGACTTCGGTCTATTCTCGGTGTTCTGGTCACTCTATCCGACAATTAACACATTGATTGTCAATTAAACTTGGTCTCTAAGTGATGATTGGGTAATATACCGATGAATTGGATATATTTGGACTTAAATTACTGCATTCTCAAGTTATTTAGAAACATTTTTAATGTGTTTATGTCTTGTTTTGCAGATTTAGGAGCTGTAGGGGTAATTCTGGGATTTCGAGCTTATAATGGCAAAATGGTAAATAATATGAAGACCGGTGGCACGGGGTATCTAGCTAGTGCAATTCAGTATTTGGAAGGGTGAGCCTCGATTAGTGTTGACGAGGACACGTTTGACTTTTCGTTTGACTTGGATTGGCACATGGGTTTCAAAGTTGTCTTGGATTAGGATTGTGAGAAGCTATAAAAAGAGATTAAGTCTTTGAAATTAAAGGGTTAATCATTCATCTATTCATTCATTCATTGGAGGCTACAAGGATTACTTGAAGACTAAGGATTGGTTAAAGAGTTTTCTTCTTCTTCTCCTTATTTTCAATTCGTAATTCTTTAAGGATGATTTGCAAACGATTATTGGTTTTTATTTCCGTTATGAACTAATTCTTTTATTAAGATTTCAATTGAACCTTTTATGGCTATAAATTAGTTATTCGGTTTATTCCAATTATTTATGTTGAAGTGAATTGTTTATCATGCCTTGCATCTATTGATTAATTATTTGGCGATAATTACCGTGTTACTCTAGAAGGAATTGAAAGAGGAATTCTAGGGTTAGAAGCTGGGTTTGATAACGTGTGACTTATTTATTTTGCGAGTGAATAATTAGGTTTGTGAATTGAATGGAAATATCTTTTCACCGCATGTAACACATAAGGAATTGGAATTGAAAGAGTTTAATTCACTTGTTTTGCATAGGAATATAGCAAGATTAATCTGGATTAAATAGAAGTCGAGTTGATTACTTGGAAAAGGACTTTTGACATTTGAGAATTCTTGTTAACAATTGAGGTAGACATAATAATTGGGATAATTGGGTAATTGAGTTATAGTTCATAATTGGGGATATTGAAGTCTTAATCCTTATTTATATCGAAATCAATCATTCAAATCTTAGTTTATTTATTTGCTTATTTTAGAATAATATCTTTAATTGTTTAATTTAGTTTTAATATTTAGGAAAATCATAATTTATCATTGTTTAAATAAAATTGGGTTGATATAGTGCTAGTAGTTGGAATTTATTAATTAAGATTCTCTGTGAGAGCGATACTTTTCTTATCACTTTATTACTTGTTATAGTAGTGTATACTTTTGCGTATTCTTTGATTCTTGAAATCAACCAACAAGTTTTTAGCGTAGATTCTTTGGGAGAATTTTATTAATATTAATTTCATATTAGTTATAATCAATTCGGTCTTAATTTAAGCGTTACTTATTTTTCTTCTTGGATTGGCGGGAATTCTTGTGCGTGTATGCACACTAGATCGAAGGCTAAAGAGGAACTTTTTTCGTATCTGAGAGCGACATCGAAAAGAAGTTAGGAAAGTGCGTTTGAATAGTGAGGTTATACATTTGGAAGAAAGCTGGCGGACGACCGAAATACCCGTGAACATGGCGGAGAAGCGAGCGAAATCACTTAGGGATTACGCCATCTTGCGAATATCGCGGAGTTCTGATCGAGTATTAAAGTAGCCGCAATCAATGCGAGCAGTTTGAGATAAAAGCGGGAACAATTCGGATGCTCTGAGAATACATGTCGGTTTGGGGGTAATTCGATAGATGATCTAATGAGCATATCTTGAGTTTCTTGGAAGTTTGCGATACCTTCAAATTTAACAATGTATCGGAAGATGCTACAAGGTTGAGGATGTTCCGTTTACTTTTAAAAGATAAAAGCACGAAGCTGGTTACACTCTTTGCCTCTGGCTCAATCACCACTTGGGATGACTTAGCTCAAAAATTTTTAGCTAAGTTCTTCCCCACAAGTAATCGGCAAAACTACGGAACGATATTCATACTTTCGCACAATTTGATTGAGTCGTTATATGAGGCGTGGGAAAGGTTCAAGGATATGCTCGTAAGTGCCCTCATCATGGAATTCCATGATGGATGCAATTAGGGATATTTTGTGATGGTTTGCCTTGCGCGTCCACGAGGTCTAGTATTGATTGATGCGTGGGAGGAGGCGATCATGTCCAAGAGTTTTGATGAGGCGTATCAATTGTTAGAGACAATGGCCACCAACAACTATCGGTGGCCCATGGCGAGGTCTAATCATCCAAAGCATCGGGAAAGTATGAAGTGGGCGCGATAGCAACATTATGAAACACAAGTGGCGCAATAGCTAAGCATATGGAAATATGGCGTCCCAAGCCACCACAATGAGTAGCGATGGTTTGTGAGTTGTGTCTTTGGGGGTCATGCTACGGATCAATGTGCCATAAATTACGAATCGGCACGCGAGTTAAGGAAATTATAATCTTTCAACTCAACCGTATCAGACTCAAAATGCTTATAATCCGAGTTGGAAAAATCATCAAGGGGTTTTCATGGAGTAACAATCAAGGTGCGACTCAAGCACCTGAACAACAAAACACCTCGGATTCAAAATCGGACTCAACAACAACGAGAAAGGAAACCAAGTTGGGAAGAAGCATTAGAAAAATTCATTAGAGCATCGACAAAAAAAGCGAGGAACAAGATAAGAAAATGAATCAAGTAAGTGACTTTGCAAAGCCATGGGGCATCGTTAAAGAATCTGGAAAATCAAGTGGGGCAAATAGCACATGCATTGAATAGCGAATCCACTAGGAACACTCCCAAGTGATCTGAGAAATAAATCGAAGGTGACTTGAGCATTGCAAGGCGGTAACTTTCTGTGATGGGAAGGATTTGCAAAAATAGTTAAGGATAAGGAAAAAAGGGGGACATATGCAATTTGAAATAGAAGAAGTTGTGGAAGCAAGGAAAGATAAAGATGAAATCGTAGAAGCGAGAATGCACCGGAACCAACTATCACTATGCCACCCATCTAGTATCCAAAGAGATTTGAAATCCAAGTTAGATAAGCAATTTTCAAGATTTTGGATATTTTCAAAAATTGCATATCAACATCCCATTTTAGAAGCTTTAGAACAAATCTTGAGAGCTCGCTAAGTTCATGAAGGATGTGTTGTCAAAGAAAAGAAGCGGGTGATTTTGAAGCGATGGCGCTTAGAAGAATGCGGTATAATTATCGAACAAGTTGCCTCAAAGTTGAAAGATCCGGTAGTTTTACTATTTAAATGCGACATTGGTAATCGGTTTTGGGGGAAACCTTTGTGTGATTTGGGGGCGATATTAATTTGATGCCATTATCGATCTCTGATCGGTTTTGGGCTCAAGGCACCAAAAGCGACAAATATCGGTTTATTGTTGGCGGACCGATCGATTACATATCCACGAGGTATCGTTGAAGGCGTATTAGTAAGGGTGGATAAATTCATCTTCCAATGATTTTGTTATCTTGGATTGTGAAAGCGGATAAAGAAATTCCCATCATTCTCGAGGCGACCATTCTTAGCAGCAGGAGAACTTTGATCGATGTCTGAAAGGAGAATTGACGATGCGAGTTGAAGATCAACAGTCACTTTTAATGTGTTTAAATCAATGTCTTATCCGAAGGAAAAAGGTGAGTGTTTGCGGGTGGATTTAATGGATGAGTTAGTTAATCACAAGATTTGCGGTAATTACTCAGAGGATCCGATAGAATCCATGTTGTTCGGAATAGACGACTATAGTATTGATGAGGACATTGAAGCGAGATCAAATGGCTAGACACATCATCATTCTCCGGAAAAATAATCAACCATTCGACACGCTTGATAGGGCGAAAAGGAAGGTAAAAGTGCAAACCCTCGATAGAAGAGCCACCGGTGTTGGAATTAAAGCCACTTCCCTCTCATCTTGAGTATGCTTTATACGGGGAAAGATTCGACTCTACCGGTTATTGTTTGACAGAGTTAAGCGACACCCAAAAGGAAAAATTGCTACGGGTTTTGCTGAGCGAGTTCAAAAGCAATGATTGGGTGGACTATAGCGGATATTGAGGTATTAGCCCATCTTTACGTATGCATAAGATTTTAATGGAAGAGGGTCAAAACCAACCATTGAGATGCAAAAAGAAGGTTAAATCCCATTATGAAAGATGTGGTGAAAAAGGAAATTATAAAATGGTTGGATGCGGTATTATTTACCCAATCTCGAGACGGTTAAGTGGGTAAGTCACATGCAGTGCGTACCAGAAGAAAGGGGTATGGCGGTGGTGAAGAATGAAGCTAATGAGCTCATCCCGACTAGAAGCATTACAATTTGGAGAGTATGTATGGATTACCATAAGTTGAATAAAGCCACCGCATGAGGATCACTTTCCTTCTTGGTTCATTGATCGAGATGTTGGACGGAGTTAGCGGGACATCAATTCTCTTGTCTGCTTTGGATGGATATTAAGGGTACAATCAAATTGCCATAGCTCAGGAAGATCAAGAAAAGACCACGTTCACATGTCCATACAGATGCGTTTGCATTCGGCGTATGTCTTTTGGTTTTTATGTAATTGCCGACAACCTTTCAGCGATGTATGATGGCAATCTTCTCGATATGGTCGAACGAATTTAGAGGTATTCATGGATGACTTCTCCGTGTTCGGTGATAGTTTCGACTTGTGTTTGAAGAATCGATCTTGGTGTTAAAAGATGTGTGGAGACTAACTTTGGTGCTTAATTGGGAAAAATGTCACTTTATGGTGCGAGAAGGATTATTACGGGACATAAGGTTTCGCATCCGGATTAGAGGTAGATAGAGCAAAGATAGAAAGCGATTGAGAAATTACCTCCTCCATCATCTGTAAAAGGAATTGAAGCTTCTTGGGACATGCGGGTTTCTCTGGGGCGCTTTATTAAGGATTTTCAAAATCTGAAACCTTTATGTTCCTCTTGGAGAAAGATGTCACGTTCAAAATGGATCGGTCATGTATCGAGGCATTTGAGGTATTAAAGAAGAAATTGGTCTCTGCTCCAATTATTGTGGCGCTTCGATTGGTCTTTACCGTTTGAATTGATGTGCGGCGCCGGTGATTCTGTGATGGGGGCGGTGTTGGGACAACGTCACGACAAGATTTTTCACACTATCTACTACT
Organism: Panax ginseng; assembly: GCA_020205605.1. Classification (NCBI taxonomy): domain Eukaryota; kingdom Viridiplantae; phylum Streptophyta; class Magnoliopsida; order Apiales; family Araliaceae; genus Panax; species Panax ginseng. Next base: position 86,151,380 of record CM035136.1, on the reverse strand, counting down.
CTAGTAAGGCGTTGTGGATGCTCGATTGAATTACACAACCACGAGAAAAAGAGTTACTTGCGGTGGTGTTTGCCTTCGACAAATTGAGCTTATCTTATTGGCACCAAGGTAATTGTCTATCTTGATCATTACGCCATTAAATATCGATTGAGAAGAAGGATGCCAAACCACGATTAATCGGTGGGTACTATTATTACAAGAATTTGATCACGGAGATCCGGGGATAGAAAAGGTACGAGAAAATCAAGTGGCGGATCATCTTTCTCGGTTGAAAAAGCAGAGAATACGAAGGAAGACAACATCTTGATTAATGAAAAATTTTGGATGAACAAGCTATTAGGGTAACCACAATATTGCCTTGGTATCTCGACTATGTGAACTACGTGGTTGCCAAGTGTTACCTCCGGATTTGACCTCCACAACAACGAAAGAAGTTCCTCCACGATGTGAAGCAATACTATTGGGATGAACCATTTCTTGTTTAAAAGGCTCATGCGAGATCAAATGATAAGGCGTTGTGTGCCTCATGAAGAAATGGATAGTATATTAGGCCATTGCCACTCCTCGATTACGGAGGTCATTATTAGGTGATCGAGCAATGACCAAAAAAAGTACTGATCGGGATTTTTTACGGCCTTCTTTATTCAAAGATGCTTATCTCTTTGTCTTTGAATGTGATCGATGATGCCAGCGTAGGTAATATCTCAAGAGCAATGAAATGCCACTCAACACAATTACGGAGGTTGAACTATTTGGCGTGTGGGGAATCGATTTTATGGGACCGTTTCCATCTTCCTTTAATAATAAAGTACATCTTGTTGGCGGTCGATTATGTTTCCAAATGGGTAGAAAGCCATGGCGTTACCCACGAATGATGCCAACGTTGTTCTCGATTTTTAAAGAAAAACATCTTCACACGATTTGGGGACAGGAAGCGATAATAAGTGATGAGGGGGACTCACTTACGTAACAAGCGAGTTCACTAAATTGCTTGTAAAGTATGGGGTTAAATCATAAAAAATTCAAATTGCGTATCATCCCCAAACCAATGGTCAAGCGGAGGTCTCGAATAGGGAGGTTAAGCGAATTCGGAAAAAGTGGTAAATCCATCATCGAAAAGATTGGTCATTGCGTCTTGGCGATGCTCTATGGGCATATCGAGCAACATACAAAAATCGATCGGCATGTCACCTTATGAGAATGGTATTTGGAAAGGCGTGTCACCTCCGGTCGAGAGCTAGAACACGATTGCACCTTTGGGCCCATTGAAGAAATTGAACTTTGATCTAGAAGCGGCGGGTGAGAAAAGGTTCTGCGCAGTTAAGCGAGATGGGCGAATTTCGGTTCAATGCCTACGAGAGCGCTAAAAGCTTTACAAAGAGAAAGTCAAAGCACGGCATGATAAAAAATTCTCGATCGAACATTTGAAGCCGGGCCAACAAGTATTCTTGTTCAACTCAACTGCGCTTGCGTTTATTTCTGGAAATTGAAATCCGGTGGTCGGGCCATTCGTGATTATATCTGTCGCTCCACACGGAAACATTGAGGTCGAAGAACCGAACGCCAAGCGTACATTCAAGGTTAACAGCCAACGTCTGAAACATTATTGGAGTGGATCCATCGAACGTCAAGCTACGGTCATGTACTTCTCCGATCTAGCGATCAAATGATCAACACCAAAAAGTTGGGCTGACGACTGAAAACCAAGCGCTACAGGGAGGCAACCCATAAAGTTTTTATTTTTATTCAATTTAATTTCATATTATTTCCCGTATTTAGTTCTTTAGTATTGCTAGTAAACATTCTAGTTGATGACATCTAAAATTTAAATCTATGTATGTACTGGTGTTAAAATATTTGTTGCACTTTTTGAAATTTAAGCGCTATGCAAAACAATAAAGTGTATCTGAAATAAGCGCCCGGCGCTAGCCTCCAAAGAACTCCCGAGACAGACCCACCCGCCCAAGCAACATAAGGAACGGCGCCGGTCTTTGGCTTCCAGCGCTTCCATTCCGTGCCGGTCCGGCCTTGACGCTCCTATCAAGTCATTCCACAGTGCCCCTGCCTTTGGGATCCTAAGCTAAACCCGACCCCCTCGGTGCCTGGCGCCTATCAAGTCATATTCCCAGATTCTGGCTGAGATCCTCTCAAAAGCCTCGACCTCAGCGCCCGGCGCTCGATCCATCTAATGCCATGCCTTGCCGGTGGCCTTCGTGATTCTGATTCCTATTTCTGCCATAAGTCTATTCGGTTCATGTTTCCACTTAACCCAAACACACGTTCCACTTCTTTCGCATAATACTCAATTTTCTCTGTTAACTACCTCCCCAATCCATCTTCATATATCTATGAATCCTTCAAGTGTCCACACCGCAATTTTCATTCTTACAATCAATTTTATTCATTACACACATCTCTAAGGTATGCTCTGTATTACGTTCCACTCTCTATTGTATCATAATTTCTGAATTGCATACAATAATGACACAATTAAATTTCTCAATGACTTCAAAACGACAACGTGGACACGGTTCCGGTTCCACCTTGGCTCCTCCGAGATTTGATAGCCGACGATTTGTCTCCGCTGAGGCACATGAACGCTATAACCGCATGGCAACCCGCTCTCTCATCCCCGGACGTGGTTTACAGCCCGACCAAACCAAAGATGGGGAAATAGCGGTCATGATCTTTGAAAAAAGCTGGTTCTCTCAGACGAACAACTGACCCGGCGGTGATTGCGATCGTGAAAGAATTCTATGCCAACGTTCGAACACGATCACTATGAAGTGTTTGTCGGGGAAAAAGCGTGGAAATTGGAGGCGAGGACATAAATGGGTGCTATCAAATGGATTTAGAGGACACGAGCAGCGAATAATATGCGGGCTTACGAGCGAGGTCTAGATTATGAGAAGATAATCAGAAGAGTGTGTCAACCGGGCACCACATGGGCCGGTGCATGAGCGTGGTAGCATGACCTTCCCCACTCTCATCTTAGCTTTGTATATGGGAAGGCGTGGTATGCCTTCATCTGTGCCAAACTCATGCCATGCACGCATGTGAGCCATGTCACCAAAGAAAGAGCGGTGTTGCTATATTCAATTATTCAAGGCTTGTAAATAGATGTCGGTCACGTGATCCAGCAGTCCATTCTTTGAGCATCTCGAGGTGGAACCACAGGAGGTTTACCACATCCTTCATTGATATGTATTCTATATGCCAAGTTTGGGGTGAAATGGAAATCGGATGAGATGATTCAAATGCCTATGCCAGTTTTGGACCACAAGTTGATCAGCCGGTATAAAGTGTGGATGGGTGGGGGCAAATCACCCTAGGGGATTGGGTTTCATAATTCCCCAAGTTGCACCTACACAAGCCCCACCACCTCAGGCTCCACCTACTTATGGTCCATCTACAGCAGCTCATCGTGGTGTGGTCCCCGAAGCAGTCCAGCGGGAGATAGACGGCTGGTTCTACAACATGGAGTCCCAGAATGTACACTTGTCGGAACGTCAAGACGTGATTTTTAAATTTTTAGTTGACCATTTCTTTGCATGAGAATGCCTTGACCAGTCCAATCACATCCAGGCGTTCAACTCAAAGCCATTTCCCAACTACTCTCTGTTTACGCGGTATTTCCCCTTCCGATCAAGAGATGGCGAGGATGAGGATGATCCACTCGAGGAATAAGCTCGTCGGGGAAGTCCTCATTTTATTTTGCCTTATTTTTCGCATGAGGACATTGCTCTAGATTAGTTTGGGGGTGGTTAGTTTTAATTTTTTAGTTGTAGTTTATTATAGTTTGTGGATTTGGTTTGTGATTGTTAGTTTAATGTTGCATTTAGAATTGCATGTTAATTCCAACTTTTGATAGTGCGGGTATTTGGGGCAAATGATGAAATTAGAATTGCATGAACAAGTCTAGTAAGGATTGTTGAGTCGGTGATATGATTTTCTTGACATGATTTGAATCTTTATCTGGTTGACAGCGATATTATAGGAAAGCACTTTGAAAAATGACCATGTTGGCTATGATAGTTTAAATGGTTAGATAATAGAGTTCTAAAGGATGATTGCTAGTGAAATGAAGGGACAATTTGAATAGCTAGTGAAGACTGAATTTATACATAAACTCGAGTTTGGGGGAAAAATTTGGAATTTAGAAAAAAAAAAAAGGGTACACATGGTGACTAGTCTTGTTTGGGGCCTTTGTTACTTGAGCGAAATGCATAGGGGATTGTCTTTACACTAAGCGCCCTAAGGTCTTTTATGGTGCAGGAGTCGTTGGTGAAAGCTTCGCTAAGGGTAACTTTGTTAGCCTAATGGGATGAGACATTGCCACGATCATTTATGTATATATATATAAAAAAAAAATGAAAATAAAAATAAAGCGGGAAAAGTGTAAAATGCCCAGATTATAAAAAAAAAAAAGAAAAGAAAAGCATAAGTATTCCATTTTGACTCTTGAATTTGGGTAATTGTTGGATTTTAGTTGAAACAAGTATATTTGATGAGTTCTCAAGTTTACCTTTGTATGAAGCTTACTAAGAAATTTATTATCTTTCATATTTTTGCCTTTCATGGGTTAGCATGGTTGTTGAACACACACTCACAATATCGATAATAATGATTGATTCATTGATTGTTGGGATATTATCGATCCGCTTTAACATGATGTATTAGCATGTTTTTGTGATTTTTCTGAGGCCTATGGATACTCGTGAGCTATTGAACTGCTGGAATTAAGAACATATAAATAGTTTGCATTTGCATGATGTTTAATTTTGTTTTGTGATGTTTATGTTTTGTTTTGTTGCTTGAGGACGCAACAATTTAAGTTTGGGGGTATTTGATGATTGGGTAATATACCCATGAATTGGATATATTTAGACTTAAATTACTGCATTCTTAAGTTATTTAGAAATATTTTTAATGTGTTTATGTCTTGTTTTGCAGATTTGGGAGCTGTAGGGGTAATTCTGGGATTTCGAGCTTATAATGGCAAAATGGTAAATAATATGAAGACCAGCGCCGGGGCGCTCTAGCTAGTGTAATTCCTAGTGCCGGGTATTTGGGCCTCGATTTAGTGTTGATTTGGGAATAGCGTTTGACTTTTCGTTTGACTTGGATTGGCACATGGGTTTCAAAGTTGTCTTGGATTAGGATTGTGAGAAGCTATAAAAAGAGACCAAGTGCTGAAATTAAAGGGTTAATCATTCATCTATTCATTCATTCATTGGAGGCTACACAAGGATTACTTGAAGACTAAGGATTGGCTAAAGAGTTTTCTTCTTCTTCTCCTTATTTTCAATTCGTAATTCTTTAAGGATGATTTACAAACAATTATTGGTTTTTATTTCCGTTATGAACTAATTCTTTTATTAAGATTTCAATTGAACCTTTTATGGCTATAAATTAGTTATTCAGTTTATTCCAATTATTTATGTTGAAGTGAATTGTTTATCATGCCTTGCATCTATTGATTAATTATTTGGCCAATAATTACCGTGTTACTCTAGAAGGAATTGAAAGAGGAATTCTAGGGTTAGAACTGGGTTTGATAACGTGTGACTTATTTATTTGCACAGTGAATAATTAGGTTTGTGAATTGAATGGAAATATCTTTTCACCGCATGTAACACATAAGGAATTGGAATTGAAAGAGTTTAATTCACTTGTTTTGCATAGGAATATAGCAAGATTAATCTGGATTAAATAGAAGTTAGTTGTTTACTTGGAAAAGGACTTTTGATATTTGAGAATTCTTGTTAACAATTCAGTAGACATAATAATTGGGATAATTGGGTAATTGAGTTATAGTTCATAATTGGGGATATTGAAGTCTTAATCCTTATTTATCGGAAATCAATCATTTAAATCTGCGTTTATTTATTTGCTTATTTTAGAATAATATCTTTAATTATTTAATTTAGTTTTAATATTTCAGAAAATCATAATTTATCATTGTTTAAATAAAATTGGGTTGATATAGTGCTTGTAGTTGGAATTTATTAATTAAGATTCTCTATGGGAATGATACTTTTCTTATCACTTTATTACTTGTGGACCGTGTATACTTGCACGTATTCTTTGATTGCGAAATCAACCAACACTAAGCTTCAATATTATTTTAAATAAGTTAAATATCGTTTATAATATTTTTCGGAAGCTTTTAATAATTTATAAACAATTATTATAATTTATAATAATTTTTCAAACATCGGAATCATTTTTAAATGATTTAATTATCAAATAATCTTATCATTATTAATATTTAATAATATAAAAATATTAATAGCATTCTTGTCAAAATATTAAAGTTATTATTAATAACTTAAAACTTTTTTAAATCATCAATATTCTACTTAAATGCTTTTAAAATTAATTAAAATCATTTTTAAACCATCACTATTAATATTTAAATATTAATGAATTTATCATCAAAATACTAAAAGTTATTAATTATAACTTAAATTATTTTTAAATCAATAAAAGCATTTTTATCTTATTTATTTAATTTAATAATTAAATAAATCTAATATCATTAATATTAATTTATTAATGAAAATTCTCCAAAAATATTGAAAGTTACATTTTATAACTTAAAATATTTTTAAATACATTATTCTTATTTAAAATGATTTTTCATAATATTAAATCATTTTCCTCTAATTTATTTAATACACTAATTAAATAAATTAAATATCATTAATATTCAAATAATTATAAATATTAATGAAAAATGTCCCAAATAATTAAAAGTTATTTTTCAGAATTTAAAATAATTTTTAAAACCATTTTTAGTAATTTTTATAATTTATTTCTATTTTTAAGCATTTTTCAGAATATTCAGAAAATAAAACCGTCGCTATAGCCTTTTAGCGACACTTAGCATCGCTGTTGGTGTTCTTGAGCCTCAAGAACAATGACAGCCAGCAGTACAAGGGTCCACGTTTGACCAACTATTAATCTCAATCCATTTTGTTTCTAGGTCATGTTAATCATTGATCGTGTAGTGTTTATGTAGCACTACATGAATCAATCATCATCCAAGCCAAAAAATAACATAGCATCATAATACAGAGCTTCAAAGTGGTCGCCGAAGTTTTTCGGGCTTTCGTTACCCGTAAACCCGCATGCCAACTCAACGCCCACTGCAATTCAATTCCTTAGGTTCGGTTATTGTATTTATGTTATTATGGTTCCAAACTAAAGTACTAATGTCAGGGAACATTTATATACCATTTAATCAGTCCAACAACATCATATACGCCAGATCCAATCCGGTCAAACCCTGTCAGAATCTTTGTTCATACCGTTTCTGGGTTTTCCAGAAAGTTAATCCGTGATCAAATGGTCTAGTTTGACCATTTATTACAACCATCTTATGTGTTGTTTAAGAGATCTAGTAGCACGGATCTAGAGTCCAACTAACAAGCTACAAACTGGTTGCAACAACAACATCATAAATCGAAAATCCTGACAGATCTGGAAGCTTGAAATCATTGTCAGACATTGATCATGTATTTCTGGGTTACCCAGATTTCACCCGGTCAACGTTGGTTAACGGGTTTTGACCGTTACTAACGCATGATCTAAACATCAAATGACCCTGATTCCACTTGTAGATTAAAGAACACATACCAGGCTACAAATTACAACTTTTAAACAACAAATATCATAAACGAGCAAGGATCTGTGGCCACTTTCATTACTTGTCAGACCACTAAGAATGCCCAAGAATAGATTTTGAAAAATATGGTTTTTACCCACTTTGATGCTATGGATCCATGATGGATCAACATAGATCATCTAAAAACATCTTATAACACAAGATTAAACACTTAAACACAAATTTTTTCTTAGCAACATGGATCAAAAATAAAATTAGGTTTATACCTTCTAGCTTTAAATTCTTGATCTGAACTCTCCAATCTGATATTGGTTGATCAAGGGGCTGTTCTATGACTGATCTACTTGCTATTTTTGGATGTCTTGGTGAGAGAGAGAGAGTAGGTGAGAGCAAGAGACCAAATGGCTAATGTTTATACACTTTATCTCTCTTAATCTATATATATATATATTGTAGATGTTGTTAGATCTGATGTTGAATGGATGATTTGGCTCGATTTTTGTGTCACCAAGTCAATTGAGTTGGTCACCCACCACAATTATACAAAGATTTGCAAGCTAGCTTATTAAAGAATGAAAAAGGGCATTTTGGTCATTTGTATTTGTATTTTAATGGCATTCTTGACAATTGCACAAACCTTTAGGGTTTAACCCTAAGGTTCTAACCCTTAGGTTTTAAAAACTCCAATTCTAGAATTTTCTAATCAGGGTTTAAAAATAGAAAATTAAGAATTTTGAAAATGTAATTAGGGTTTTAAATAGAAATTAATATTTCTAAAGTATAATTAGGGTTTCCTAATTATATTAACACACAATAATCACTTTAGGCTTGCTAATTAGGATTAGGGTTTCCTAATTAGGGTTTTAATTAGAAAAATAAAATTTCTAAATTACAATTAGGGTTTGTAAAATAGAAATTACGACAACTAAAATATAATTAGGGTTTTCTAATCATATTTAAGTTTAATAAACACATTAAGATTATTAATTAGGATTAGGGTTTCCTAATTAGGGTTTTAGGATTCTCGAATATAAAATTAGGGTTTTATCGGCTTTCGATTAGGGTTTCTAACGATATGTTAGGGTTTTTAATCCTGAGATTAGGGTTTTTAATCTCTTATTAGGGTTTATTAATTTTAAACCTTATCCGATCAATCATTGATCAATATCTCTATACAGTACAAACACATATTCTTTAATATAATTGTTTTAATTATATTTTATATCGAATCCCTATCCAGAAATTAGGGTTAGGGTTTCTAAAGCTGTTAAGCACAACTCTACTCTAAATTTATTAGTCAATACACAAATTGACCTTCTCGAGACTCGTATCACAGATACTTGTCACAAAATTGATAATCAATATTAATATTAATACAAAAAAAAATTATTCATAAAATTTTAATTATTCCAAATCCCGGGTTATCACAGTCACCCCTACTTAAAAGGACTCCGTCCTCGGAATCACCCCTTTCTTATTCTCTACAATCTTTTAAAGTTGTATCATCAATTCATTCTTAACAACACAATATTAATTTGTGTCTCAAATTCTAACCTGTGACTTGGATCGTATAAAAGAAAACAAATCACAACAATATCTAACTCGTATTTCTCGCGTAATCAAATTTCTAACCGAACTCGCATTCGTCAGCTTTCTTCATGGGTAGGCTGCTTTGATTTGGAACTGTCATGCTAAAATTGAATGATGTTGGTCTTCCCTGCTGAGCTGATTCTTTGATCCATAGTGTTCCTCTGCTGGTTCCCTTATTCATCTTCTTCTTTGGGCAATCACGCACCAGATGATCGGTCGACCCACACGCAAAACAACCTTGTACCTTCTTCAGATTGGGATAATGGGGTGACATGTGTCCCTCTTGACCACAGTTGTAACAGACTTCTTTTTTCTTCAAACAAACTCCTTGATGATGCTTCCCGCAAACTACGCACGACGTACCCTTCCTCCTACGCTCTTTTAGATTATTTCCTAAATTAACATTATCATCTCTCTTATGTTTATTAAGATCACTACCTCCACTACCACCTATCATATTATTTCCTTCAGCCTCCTTTCTTTGTTCTTGACTATTCTTTAATACAGCTTCAATTTCTCCTTCAGCGATAATGGCTTTTTCTAATAACGTTGAAAATGAACTAATTTGCAGCACATCCAGCTTCTCAAGTACGAACGATTTCAATCCGTTCCTAAAACATCGTGCTTTAAGCTCCTCAGTGTCCACCTGATGTGGAGCAAATTTTGCTAACTCGTTGAACTGGACAAAATATTCTGTCACCGTCATATTTTCCTGCTTCAGACTCAAAAATTATTCTTCCATATTTCTCTTTAGACCTCCCTTCCTTGGCGGCATTATCTGATAAAAATCTTACATTAATTCTCCTTCTCTACACAGATTCTTATTAATTACACAATAAGAGAAAGAAAGAAAAAAAATCTCATATAATCACATATTTATTCAAATAGCATAGTACATTTAGCACTTTAACATATACAACTATCCCTTTTTAATAAATATCAGGATTTATAGCACAACTTTAAACAAAAGTTGTAATTCTCCATTCACACATAACTATTTCCAGTTCATCAAACTTGCCACACCTAGGGGTTTAGGAACTTGCCACAATTATATGAGTGTATGAACTTATCCTAGTCAGACCTTTGGCGTCAATTCGCTGAGGGGTTCAAAACATTTCATATAATTATGAGTCATGAACTTACCATAAGTATGAGTTTTAAGAACTCAAAAATTAATCTTAATCTTATATTCATATAGAAAATAAAGATTTCATTCATACAAACCTATATATTTACATATGTTCACACATCGTTCTTGATATTACAACCGTTAATATCACACACTAGCAAAAGATACTATCACTTAAACTTTAAGCTATCTATCATCCACTCCCTTCACCAGTCTTCTTCTTACTGGGACACTTGTTGCATTCGGCTTAGGACAATATAGGGAAATATGTCATTCCTGCTTAAAATTGAAGCACACGTTTTTCTTCATCATATATTCTCCCACGTGAGTCTTTCCACACTTACTGCAGACTTGCTTCTTCTTCGGGTTTGAACTTTCAGAATCATCGTTGTCGTTATCCCTCTTTCGCTTTTTCTTGCCTTTCTGTTGCTTGATTGTTCCTTCAGACGATCCACCACTTTCAGTCTTCATCTTTTCCACCTGCGCCTTCAGCTCGTTCCGTTCTTCGGTCATCTCGCGTAACGCTCGCTCCGTCTTCCACAATTCCTCCAAGAGAAATACTTTACTCTGGAGTTCTTGGACTTCTGTAGATTCTTGATCTTTCTCTCCAACTTTGGTCTTATTCCATTTCTCCACCTTAGCTTCTTCGGACTCTACCTCCTCATCACCATTCAGATACATCTCGGGATAATCGTCATGATTACTCTCCAAATTGACCATAGGTTCATCTTCTCCCACCTTCTCAGCTGATTCGCTTTGCGCTGGCACCTCGGTTACTGGCACAGGTGCAATAGCCGCTAGTATCTCCTCACTCATTTCATCTTCTCCAAACATCCTACAATCAGTCTAAATGACTTGATTAATACTTCTCCAGTACGAACTTCTCATACTATGTGTCCACATATCTCACTATCGATATATTTTATAATCCTCACTTAGTACTCTAAATGAGTTTTTCTATCTCGGCGTATGGTTATAATCCTAGGGTTTTCCCCACCCCACTTAAGGTTTATAACCTACAGCTCTACTATCAACTTGTGACGCCTTGGTCACTACAGCTTTGATACCAACTTGTGACACCCCCAAATCGGGTTACCTGACCCCCGAGTTTGGTGGTCACGATCCACAATATAATAACATCTAACTACCCATTCATATAGAAATAGTAATACATAAGTCATTAACAGAGATTGTTAATACATTAGTCCCAGGTTCTCTAACCTTAACATTACAAACATACCCTTTAGATAAACAAAAAGGGTTTACAAACATAACATAATAATAAGTTTGTTATAACTACTCCAGCATTTTGCCTTTATTCTTCACATCACCTTCTGCAACTTCGTCCCTAGCTGAAAAGTTTTATTTAGCAAGGGTGAGCAAAAAATTTGCCCCGCAAGTTAAGACATACAATGAATATATACGAATCAAGAATATCAGACTCTCTAATTTGATGTAATGATACCAAAGTTTGGGGAACTTTGAATTAGCTGAACAATTCGTTAATCAATAACTAGTCTTCTCATATTCTAGGCAACGCAATAATCTGATAATGAAAGAGTACAACACTTTCAAAGTTTCTACGATATTCTATTGAATAAAAAAGAATCAATTCTACGCAATAACAAAGTGGAATGTTTTCCAGATTTATGCTGAGTGATCATTGGATCTAGAACTTCTCTTCTCGGGTATCTATATCAAAGATTTACTTTGATACATACACAGGTGTATCAGATAACCATAAAGATTAAATCATACCCCTCTGCAAGTATAACAAGTGATCAACTTTATTATACCCTATATTATGCATAATACTTAACAGTGCGCAATGGCCGAATATACGACCTAAAATGTTTCCTTTATATAAAAGGTTGTTCTTCTCAGTCTTTGAATCAAAATTTGATTTAACAAAGAAATGCAATGATTTCAATATCTAATCACTTCTCTTCCCAAACCTATCAAGTTTTACTTTTTTGATCTAGCTGAAACAACTGGCATTGATCTATCAATAATAACTGAATTATCTTCTCTTCTCTTCTTGAACCTATCAAGTTCTAACAAATGTTCGTTTAGCCAAAACAATTAGCTAAGACATGTTTCAATACGATTAAACAATGTATGTAATTTAACTGCATTTATTTGAAATCAATAATAAGCTTCTACAGATGTGAATAACCAATAACAATTATTCTACAAGTATATTCTCGTAATCACTAATTCAATTTAAATTAATAATCATGCACTAACTGCGAATAATCAACAATAAATTCTTGGGACGTGGTCTAATCAACAATAATTAACCACTATAATAATTGAATAAATATAACTCAATGTTGAGTTAGGAAACTTGCCTTCTTCACTTGATTAAATTTATACAATATAATTATCGCTTTCAAAAGACCTCTAACCAATAATATCGGTCTCACAATTAGCACAATAATTTATAATCACGTAATAATCGTGATTCTACATCAAACTTCTCCTATGCACATTACCACATAACCACATTAGTGTTTATAACCTATATAAACACTTAACAAGTCTAACTAATTTAGTCCGGTTGGACTTGACCATTCTCTGGTTTCGGTCACTCTATCCAAACAATTAACACATTGATTGTCAATTAAACTTGGTCTCTAAGCTTCAATATTATTTTAGATAAGTTAAATATCGTTTATAATATTTTTCTAAGCTTTTAATAATTTATAAACAATTATTATAATTTATAATAATTTTTCAAACATCGTAATCATTTTTAAATGATTTAATTATGAAATAATCTTATCATTATTAATATTTAATAATAAAAAATATTAATAGCATACTTGTCAAAATATTAAAGTTATTATTAATAACTTAAAATATTTTTAAATCATCAATATTCTACTTAAATAATTTTTAAATTAATTAAAATCATTTTAAACCATCACCATTAATATTTAAATATTAATGAATTTATCATCAAAATACTAAAAGTTATTAATTATAACTTAAATTATTTTTAAATCAATATAATAATTTTTATCTTATTTAATTAATTTAATAATTAAATACATCTAATATCATTAATATTAATTTATTAATGAAAATTCTCCAAAAATATTGAAAGTTACATTTTATAACTCAAAATATTTTTAAATACATTATTCTTATTTAAAATAATTTTTATAATATTAAATCATTTTCTCTAATTTATTTAATACACTAATTAAATAAATTAAATATCATTAATATTCAAATAATTATAAATATTAATGAAAAATGTCCCAAATAATTAAAAGTTATTTTTCAGAATTTAAAATGATTTTTAAAACCATTTTTAGTAATTTTTATAATTTATTTCTATTTTTAAGCATTTTTCGGAATATTCAGAAAATAAAATAAATAAAACCATCGCTATAGCCTTTTAGCGACACTTAGCATCGCTGTTTGTGTTCTTGAGCCTGAAGAACATTGACAGCCGATAGTACAAAGGTCCATGTTTGACCAGCTATTAATCTCAATCCATTTTGTTTTTGGGTCATGTTAATCATTGATCATGTAGTGTTTATGTAGCACTACATGAATCAATCATCATCCAAGCCAAAAAATAACCTAGCATCACAATATAGAGCTTCAAAGTGGTCGCCGAAGTTTTTCGGGCTTTTCAGGTTACCCGAAACCCCATGCACTTCGACCGCCTTACTTTGCAATTCAATTTCCTTTCCTTTCGGTTCTGGTTATTGTATTTATGTTATAAAGGTTCAAAACTAAAGTACTAATGTCAGGGAACATTTATATACCATTTAATCAGTCCAACAACATCATATACGCCAGATCCAATCCGGTCAAACCCTGTCAGAATCTTTATTCATACCGTTTCTGGGTTTTCCAGAAAGTTAATTCATGATCAAATGGTCTAGTTTGACCATTTATTACAACCATCTTATGTGTTGTTTAAGAGATCTACTAGCATGGATCTAGAGTCCAACTAACAAGCTACAAACTTGTTACAACAACAACATCATAAAACGAAAATCCTGACAGATCTGGAAGCTTGAAATCATTGTTAGACGCTGATCATGTATTTCTGGGTTACCCAGATTTCACCCGGTCAACGTCAGTCAACGGGTTTTGACCGTTAATAACGCATGATCTAGACATCAAATGACCCTGATTCCACTTGCAGATTAAAGAACACATACCAGGCTACAAATTACAACTTTAAAATAACAAATATCACAAACGAGCAAGGATCTGTGGCCACTGACATTGCTTATCAGACCACTAAGAATGCCCAAGAACAGATTTTGAAAAACATAATTTTTACCCACTTTGATGCTATGGATCCATGATGGATCAACATAGATAATCTAAAAACATCTTATAACACAAGATTAAACACTTAAACATAAATTTTTTCTTAGCAACATGGATCAAAAATAAAATTAGGTTTATACCTTCTAGCTTTAAATTCTTGATCTTAGCTCTCCAATCTGATATTGGTTTATCAAGGGGCTGTTCTATGACTGATCTACTTGCTTTTTTCGGATGTCTTGGTGAGAGATAGAGAGTAGGTGAGAGCAAGAGACCAAATGGCTAATGTTTATACACTTTCTCTCTCTTAATCTATATATATATATATATATATATATATATATTGTAGATGTTGCTAGATCTGATGTTGGCTGGATGATTTGGCTCGATTTTTGTGTCACCAAGTCAATTGAGTTGGTCACCTACCACAATTATACAAAGATTTACAAGCTAGCTATCGACTTCAGTATTTTTAATTGTCCCTTTCCGTTACTTGTTCTTTGGTGTTCTCATTTTAGGTGAGATTTGTTTGAAAAAACAAGTGAAAAAGGTCCGACATGTATAATGTCGACGATGGACTATTAAGAGTCGCCATTGGTTTTTAAAAGGTTGTACCAACACAACCGAGAAAAAGGTTTGCACATTGACCCGGTGATGTGACATCGCTAAAACTAAGCGAATTGAAACCGAGATTCATTAGGGTCCGGGGACATGGTTATGCGGAGGGAAGGTGTTAGGCATCCCCCGACATCCGTGTTACCACGGTGACCGCCTCTTTTCAAGAAACTATTATCTGAATGTGTGTGTGTGTGTGTGAGTCAATGTGCTGTTATATGGAAGTGGTGCGAGGCCTCGTTCGCACCTATATACACAGGGTTTGAATTTATGTAAAAAATCAATTTTAAGCAAGATATGGCAGTGATGTTTTATAAAAGAGGTTTTTCAAACCTTGATGCTCAATTATAATTGAGACCTTTTACACTCCCATTTTATTAAGTGTTTGGCTTGATTGATTTTATTTTACAGATGCGAGGGATCCGTACGAAAATAATATACAAAATAATGCTGACTTCCTCGTGGGTATGAGAACCATCTGAGGAAATTCAGACACCGCAGAATAATTTACAAGTCGCCATAAATTTGAAAATGTCCATCACGGAACCGAATCTAAATCCAATAGGTCAATCTGTGATCACATGATTCCTAAGCGCATATGATACATAATTTGTATAAAACGAAGAAGCGAGATATATATATAAAAGTTGTAAATATATATATACTGCACATGATCACCAACCACAAAGCACCTCCATGGGGATCAGAATCGTAAATAAAAGTCAAAAGCTATTAACCGCCACGGAGGAAACTCCAAAGTAGACGAAATGTAAATAAAGTCAGTACAAAGCAATCAATCGCCACTAAGTAAATTCAGTGCAGACGAAATGTAAAAAAAAGCGTAAAGCGATCAAACACCACTTAAGTGAACTCAGTGGGACGAATATATATATATATATATATATATATATATATATATATATATATATATATATATATATATATATATATATATATATATATATATATAGTTTATAAACGCATCGGATCGAAAATCCGTGCTCATCGTAACGAGTTCAATAACAGTTCATATATATAAGTATATATATATATATAAAAGTTTAGTAAACACACCGGATGTAAAATCTGTGCTCATCGAATGTAGTCCGACATTACGTTAATATATATAATATATATATAAAAAGTAAACTAGTCAGGATGTAAAATCTGTGCTCATCTAACAGTGAGTCCACACACGTTAATATATATAAGTATATATATATATATATTAAAGCAAGTAAACGCCTCCGGATGTAAAAACCAGGCTCATCGAATGTAGTCGACACTACAGTTAATATGTATAAGTATATATATATATTAAAGCGATAAATGCACGGGCATCAAGTTCAGGCTCATCGAACAAAGTTCGACATTATTCATATATATAAATATATATATAGAAAAGCAAATAAACACTCCAGACCGAAGTCTAGGCTCAATCGAGGCATAACTCGATAATGTTAGTCAATATATATATATATATATATACAAGCTGAAACAAAACCATGGACCAAAGTCCGGGCAAATGCGCGCAACACGACTCTCAACGTGAAGAAGGGTGTGTGCAGAGAAGAAGAGAAAGACTTTAAAGTGTGTGAGAAGGCTTACAGTTGACTGCCAAAGAAGACTTCTATATCTTTAAAGTGGGTAAACACTGGATTTTTTAGGTACAAAAGAGGCTATATGTGAGCTCATAGGTGTTTAAAATGAGAAAGTACACTGCATGGGGTGAGTGCAGAGCAAATTGGGCAGGGCTTCCTCGCCGTTTTCGCTTGCAAAATGGGCACCCGAAGCCCTCTATTTATAGACGAGGGAGTCGCAGGTGTACCAGAGGCAACCCGGGTGGGCCCGGGTTTCTCGGGTTGGGTCATCTCGTAGTATGTGCACTCGGGCACTATAATGTCCGCTCAAACTTTCAAAAGTGCAATCTTGGCATCCGATTGAGGTATACAGGACCTATTTCAGACCGCCGTTGTCAAGAGTTGTACAATGGAATGTGATTAGAGTTTGTACGAAGTCATTGAAGATGGGACGATGCCCTCCGGTTTTCAAGCTTCAAATTCTATCCGTTACCCCGAACAATAGTCACTGGGGATTGGTTAGTCTTGTGGGACATCGTTGCGTAGAGATGTTAAGACGACGTGGCGTGGCATTGCACTGGCTAGATGACAATGTTGCCCCCCACCGGTGTTATCGCCGGTTTGGGCTGATAAACAGACGTTGCTCAAAGCTTCGCTGAGATTGGACTGCTGCATTTGTTGAAGGTCCTCAATGTCATCTTTGAGGTGTTCCTGTCCTCCCGGTGTTATCTCCGGGTTGGTACAGAGTATCTCGTTGTGAGCACCGAGATTGAAGCTGGTTGCATTTGAAATAGGCATTTTTGGGGTTATCGCCGAAACTGCATTCCTTGGGGTTATCACCAAGGTTGGTTGCTATTCCCATGGTTGGGACTGAGATTGGATACCTCGGGGTTATCTCTGAGATTAATCGGTCTTTCTCCTGTGTGCTCCTTAAGATTGATCTCTGGCGCCTCGGGGTTATATCCGAGGTTGGAATTGTTACTCCCAGTGGGGCCCGGTTGATGTTGAACTTAGGTAGTATCCCAGATGGATATGGATTGTCTTTCGTGGTTCCTCTTAAAGACAAATCGCCTCCCGCAATGTTAGTGATGAGTACGTAAAATTTCGAGTGACTACAGATGCCCTCTTTATCATACTCATGCATGGCGATGCATGGGTAGGATAAAGAATCCCAGACACTTGAAACGCAACAAGACAAACATGGTACTATATGTAGCAACATGATGCAAATGTATGATGCATGTGTACGGGGTTGTGGCCTAAATACTGGGGATGATTGCTGGCTCCCTGTTGCTTCAACTGGGGATTGGCAATGATGACCTGATTTGATGTGTAATCCGAATCTATTCGGATGTTGATGTTGGAGTTATCACCAAATTCCTGTGTCTTTGATAATGATTTGCTCCTAAAGATGTACCTCTTATGTGGAAGAGATCTGTGGGGATAAAGCTTGATCTGTTTGAGGATGTGTATAACATATTCCATCATCTATCCTCTTTGATAACATTGACCTTTCCTGGTTAGTATCGCCAGAATATGTCAAGATATTGTTGGATTTACTGCCAACAACAAATGCTGTCAGGGATGCCTGACCTTCGTTGATGTGTACTTCACCGACATGTGAATCAACGGCTGAAAAATCATGTGGGATATACTGTCAAGGTTGCTTGACCTTCGCTGACATGTGAATTAATGACTGATACTTTGTGGGTAGATTGTCAAGGTTGCTTGACCTCCGCTGATGTGTAGATCAACAGAACATTGAGTTGTGACCCCCGCCGGGGATCCGCTGGGGAATATGAGTAATCGAGCATGAAATCCTTGAATAGCTCTAGAGCTCTGATAGGTTTAATTGCTATCGGCTGAGATAACGTCAAGGCTGCTTGACCTTCGTTGATATGTGTGTCAACGGCTTGAATGTACATTGTAATCCCTTGTCGGGGCTTCACGTTGTAACCCCCGTCGGAGACCTATGTTGTAACCCCCGTCGGGGACTCATGTTGTAACCCCCTTCGGGGACTCACGTTGTAACCCCGTCGGGGACTCACGTTGTAATCTCCATCGGGGACTCAGGTTGTAACCCCCGTCGGGGATCTACGTTGTAACCCGTCGGGGACTCACGTTGTAACCCCTGTCGGTGACTCACGTTGTAACCCTCGTCGGGGACTCACGTTGTAACCCCCGTCGGGGACTCACGTTGTAACCCCCGTCGGGGACTCACATTGTAACCCCTGTTGGGGACTCATTTAGGGTAATGACCCATAGTTGGTGGCATCAGACCTATACAAGGTATTGCCGGATGTGATTTGTAACAAATGAAATCATTGGCAGAGTATTCCTCGTGTTTGGGTGACTACCAATGAGCAATGTACAGACTCAAAGTTTCATCTGAGAAGACCAGGATTGTATGTTGTTTTGCTCAATCGCGTGGCGTTTTTATTCTCGATTTGACCTTTCTAGTCCACAAGAACTCCTTTGCAACTCAAACTGGATCGAGCCGGAGGGGTGGGACCCACATAGGGGTGTCGTAGGTACACCTACTGCAGCCGCAGATGAGCCTGCGGCCAATCGTGGATGATAAAATCCAGCAGGTTGGTCTCACAAGTCATTTTCAACTTGTCGCACGAAGAGAAATCCGTGAGCTTCCTTCAGATCTACTGAGTTCGGGCTATTTTCTGCAAATTCTATCACCGTACAAGTGTTCTACACTATCCTGGTAACGTATGCATGTATTTTTTCCAGTTTTTATACGTTGGATTTTGATTTATCGCATGAAATGCATCTAAACACATAGTAGTGATTATGTATGCACAAATGATTTGATAAAAAATATTCAACATAGTAAATGTTAGTATTAAACCATGCTGAACATAATGATGTAAAAAAATTTGACTTTTGAGACAGTCAAATTGGCACCTTTTTCTGCTATTTTTATCCTATTTGAGGTCCAATGAGCAAAGGTAGAAAGACAAAGTACTCCTGATATTGAGTTTAACCTTATGCATAGATGATTTTAATTTTTAATGCATATATTATGTATATGACTTTTGGGCAGGTGTGCTACTAAATGGCCACCTAGACTGCATGTGGATAGTCCTATTTTCAAAGGGGACTATGGCAAAATTTTTCTAAATGTAGGCATTGGGTAGTCATGCATTTTAACTCTATTGTATGTTAAATTAAATGCATGAATATAGTCATAAAATGCATTCTAGAAAGCTCTAGGTAAGGAAATACCACACCCTTTCTGAGGTGATTTGGAGACTTGTTGTCCAAATATTATGGATCCGGATCAGCTGAGCAGTTCCCGTAGGACCACTTCTGGTATACGGAGGAGGGCTTCTGAAGTGCCTCGACCCCGTTCTGTCAGACAACCTCATCGATTGGTGGAGGCCGTGATTCGTCCAATCCGGGCAGATGTGCCAGATGTTGAGGATGAGGATGCGGATATTCCGATTGAGGATCCCGCTCCTGCTGCACATGTCCCTCGTAAGGAGTTACCTTGTATTCAGGTGGCAAACCTAGAGCTTCTAGGTGATTTGAGCAGACATCTATCGATGTATTTGTATGCTAACGAGGTATGGCATTAGACTTTGATCTTCTTTCTTTCCTATTGATGAGGATTAAAGGGTTCTGATGTTGATCTGCATTTCATGCAGGTTCCCGGCTTCACATAGCCTCGAGGGAATTGGTTTAGTATACACTCCATGTATCAGGCTCTTCATCCTGATTACAGAGCTGTAGTGCATGATTGGGGATTCGGGGCATTCTTCTTCATCCTTCCCCGTCGTTGTCCCTGGGGTTACCTCAGGGCATTGTCTGAGCGATGGTTTTATCAGACTCAGTCACTCCATCTGCTGGATTGCGAGGTGATGATGACGCCGATGGATTGGCGATTTATCATAGATATGGAGTTTGGAGGGGAGCCAGTGCCTTGTATGACGAATATTACCCCTACTGCCGTCAGATCCTTGTTAGGAGTTCCGGCGGAGGCGCTTAAAGGCAGGACTGTCCGTTCAGGTCCTTTGAGCATAGATGCTATGAGCGGGCTTTTGAGTGAGCCCATGCCAGATGATGTCAGAATCAGGGATCGCATTCTGCGGCGATTATTCCTGATGATCATTAGAGGCTGCTTCATAGCAGATAACTCTTCTACGGTTTCTTTCACTTTGATCAGCGCCACACGTGACGTGGATCGTATTGGAAAGTATGATTGGGGCTCCTACACCTTTGCCTATTTCCTCTGGGGCATGTGTATGCGCTCATAGGGTTTGACCGAGGCTTGGCTAGGCTTTTACCCGTTTCTGCTGGTGAGTATTTCTCTTATCATTTCCCATTTATAGGTTAAGAGTGTTTACTGATAGCAGATGTTTTGCCATTGTGTTGGCAGTTTTGGGCCTATGAGAGGCTCCCATGCTTGCGTCCTGTGAGTGTGTTAGGTTTAGATACCTATCCATGAGGACGACGATAACATCATTCCATTTTGCCGGAGGTCCCTATAGCTGAGGGCTTCACTCACTGCCGTATGCAGCTGGATTTGTTGACAACTGATACCATCACATGGATTCCTTATTCAAGGGAACACTTGACCATCGGCTTTGAGGATGGATACCCGACTGGAGTCGAGTACGTGATTTCCACCAGGAGAGTTCCTCTCTTCACAAATAGAGGCTGGGAGCTCTATTTAGGAGAGCATGCTATTAGGAGCACCACAGGGGAGATTCGTATGCCGATCATACCTCCTGCCAGGCGTCATTGGCCTGTATCGCAGTCATCCGTCACTGATATCGCATTGTTGGGGGTTGACGGTTTTGCATTATCAGAGGGTCCATGTACTTAGGAGACGTTCTAGGGTTGGTGGTTCCCTCGTACTATTGGATCCAAGTCCCGCGCCACATAGTTTATGGGGGATATGGTTCCAGGATTCGTGATGATGACAGATTGGATAGCTTGTGTCTGAGATCCGACTCATATGACACAGATTGATAGTTTGACTCGGCAGTTGGACCAGGCACATATTTTTATCCGACATTTGGGCAGAGATCCAGCAGAGGCGGCTTCATTTCATCCTTCCAGCTTAGGCGCTCGCCCCTCAGATGACCCATTTGGTTTTTCCGGTGCAGATCCTCCTCTATATAGGCCTGACATCCCTATTGATAGAGATCCAGTGACTCAGGACGAGTTACATCAGGTGGACAGGATTGATGATGTGGACATCGACACCATGGTCTTCTTCTGATGTGTATTCTCGTTATATCTTTTGATAGGCCTCTGTTAGATATTGGGTAGCTGTACCCCATTCTCGCTATATCTTTTGATAGGCCTTTGTTAGTAGTAGGGAGTCTGTGCCCCATTTCCCTGTATTTGTAATTGTACAGAGATGATGTATTAGATGATGATATACTTAGGAATATATGCACAATTTTTTCATTCCCTATATCATATTGCCATCTATTATCTGCTATGCATGTATCATGTTATGCATATATATGTATGTCCAGAGATATTCAGCATTGACCCCTGGAAGGTCTTATGACACGGCCTGCACAGATGTCTTCTTCGACATTTAACCGTATTGATCATACCCCACCATCATTGGTGGCATTGGGTATGCGATCGCGGTATGATAGCATATCACCACCAGACAGGGTGACTGTAGATCATTTGCTGCAGCATACCATGACTTTATTGATGTTTCAGGTTCTCGCAGGGTTTGTGGACGGGATGCTAAAGCATTGGATACCGGATAGGCAGGTTTTCCGATTCGGGACCCATGAGTTGACTCCTACTCTGGAGGAGTATGCACGATTAACGATGCTACCTTTAGACAGACCTTGCGTGCATATAGCTTTGGGAGACATGAGTAGATGGTTCATGACTCTCACTGGATTGCGGCGCAGAGTGGTACAGGATGAGCTGACGTCTGGCCATGTGATATCCCAACATTTTCTGTATGACAGATTTGGCTCGGAGGATAGCTATTCATGACATTCCGGGAATTTCACCGCACCAGAGGATCATTGGCGTTTGGCCAGGATTGATGTACTGCTGTTATGCGTACTTTCTTATGTCTATATGCCACGATACATGGATGAGATAGACATTGGTGTCATCATGGCCGTGAGAGCTCTTAGGGAGGGTCGTACCATTATACCGATGATTGTAGCAGAGACCCTGTGGTTAGCATCCTACTGCTGCACTTATCTGACAGGAGTGTTCACGGGGAGTTCGGTCATGCTGTATGTGTGGTTTATGTCACACCTGAGACCGATTGGCACTCTTAGACGGCATGGGTATTGGTTTTCCCATGATGTAGCCATGTCATACTCCTTTCAGCCATCAGAGTGTATAGATGCTCTGGCTTGGTCCATATTTTTGGCAGATATCAGAGATCCATTCAGCATATTGCCGTGTTCGGGGCTTATCTCACCATACAACTTCATTACTCATGCTCTGGTTTGAGGGATGTGACTACTTATCACCCACTGGCCGTGATGTCACATTTTGACTAGTTTCAGGACTTTCATCCTTTCGAGGGGGCGATAGGTCAGCGTTCAGCTTCTCGATAACTCTCAGTAGAGGACCGATCCCGTGTATATGTTTATTGGGATCAGCGTGAGATAACTGCTTGTTCTGTGAGTCATCCAGGTTGTTCTGCAGAGTATTCCGCATGGATGGAGACAGAGATTTTATCTACCGCAGCAGATTCACAATAATCTGGGATAATGAGTCAGATGATGTAGAGCCCATGGAGGACATCGATTCCTACATCGAGGAGGAGCCCGCTGCTGGGTTGCCAGCATTTCCTCCGGATTCTCCCAAAGATTCTAATCTTGTTGTGATTCAAAGACAAGATTTTGAGCAGAGTCTTCATCTGATGACCTTTGAGAGAGATCAGGCTCGATCTATGATGTTGACTGCCCTTGATAGGAGAGACGCATCTCTATTAGAGAGAGACGAGGCATTAGCTCGCATAGATGTCGCTGTTATTGAGCGGGATGAGGCCAGATCAGCCAGAGATGCAGTGATAGTTGAGCGGGATAGTGCTATATCTACCCGGGATGTAGCCGTCACAGATAGTACTACAGTGAGGTCCCTTACCACTGGCATGATTGCAGAGATGAGCGCATATATTGATGATCATATGGTCACCATGCAGATGGCTGTAGATCTGTTGGGTCGTGTGGATATTCTCATACAGGAGACCACAGCTTGACCTCCTTCTTCTGAGAGGGACGCCATGTTGGGCTTGTTAGCTCGCATATACCCTGACTTGTAGATGAGCTTGTATTTACCTGCACAGACTAGCTTAGCCATTTTGTCATGTACACTTTACATTGTATATATCAAACAACATTATATATATGACAGGGAAATATATTTTTAGATCACTTCCCTTTTAGATATGCTTTGCTACTTGCTTGATATTTTGCCCGCCGCTTGTGGCTTGTGATCTTGATGTATTCTCAATTCCTCTGGGTGGATGGACATTGAGTTGTCTCTCGGATAGTTCGAATGGATCATTGATCCGTATGTATCCCTACCATCTTTGGTGTCTTGGGACTGGTTTCTGTATGGAAAAGTGGAGAGGAGTGTGGCTTTCCTCTCTGAGATTAACCGCACCACAGATGGTCGCAAATACTTCTATTTAGGAGAAGCCTAATTAATTCTATCTCTTATGGATTGGTGTTGCTCTTCAAGGTATGACCGCAGCTTAGATGGTCGCCGAATCTCCTATTTGGGAGAAGTTCAGGTAATTCCATCTCTTTTTTTTGAAGCCAATGAAATGTGGTGGATTGAAGGATGATCCCAATACTAATGACAAGGGTTTGTGTTTTGGTAGGGGGTGAGACCGAACCATGAATGGCTACCTACGTACTCCTATTGAAGAGGAGATCAGGTCTGCGTAGTTCGAACCTGGTGTAAGAGGTTCAACGCTCTGTATGGCAGAAATGGTGTAGGAATGTTTTTTGTTTGTTTTTGTTTTTATAAGGGTAGAAATGTTTTTGTTGTTTTTGTTTTATTGCGACCGGGCCATATGAAATGGTTGCCTACGTACTCCTATTGAAGAGGAGATCAGGTCGACGTAGTTCGCCCCTCAGGGCGAAGTGAAAAGCGTGATCCGATGTGCAGGTCAAAGAGTGGGGAGGAGAAAGTTTAATCCTAGGTTGAAGATAAACTGCAGGTAAGAGAAGTTTGATCCCATGTATGGGTAGCCAAACTGCGAACGCAAGAGGTTCAATCCGCGGTGGGATGACCTAAGTCGTAGGAACGCAAAGGAGAGCCAGGCTGCTGGCTTGAAAAGTATATTTCCCTGAGGGGAAACGTGTAGAAACGTTGTATATGGTAAAGGGTTAAAGAACCGGAATAACTGGTGATCTGAGGGTCCAACACCAGGGTGTTTGCTGGTTACTTCAGATATAGTACTGTTTCACGGTGTTCGAGTTGATGAGTTGTGGAAATTCATCGCCGTCCATTTCTTGCAATTTGAGAGCGCCTCCTGTCAATACTTCCTTGACATTAAACGGGCCTTCCTAGTTAGGAGCGAATTTTCCCTTAGATTGATATTGGTTGTCAAGGATCTTTTTCAAAACCAAGTTATGTTGTTTAAACTGCCGTAGCCGGACTTTTTTGTTGTAGGATCTGGCGATCCTTTGCTGATATAACTGACCATGGAAGATAGCCGCGGTTCGCATTTTGTCTATTAGAGATAATTGGTGATACCTGTCTTGTACCCATTGGTCTTCATCCAGCTGAGCGTCTATCAACACTCTGAGAGATTCTATTTCAATTTCTATGGGGAGCACTGCTTCCATCCCATAGGTTAAAGCGTAGGGGGTTGCCCCAATGGAAGTGCGCATTGAGGTTCTGTAGGCTAACAGAGTAAGAGGCAATAGGTCAGGCCATTCTTTGTGGTTGGTGGACATCTTTTGCATAATCTTCTTGATGTTTTTGTTAGCCGCTTTAACAGCACCATTCATCTTCGGATGACAGATGACATAGTTAAGATGTTTGATGTGGAATTTACTGCATAATTTCTCCATCATTTTGTTGTTGAGGTTCTTAGCATTGTCTGACACAATCACCTCTGGTTGTCCATATCGACAAACGACATTGTTTCTGATGAAAGCAATGATGACTTCTTTAGTAACCCGGGGGAAGGAGGCTACTTCTACCTACTTGGTGAAGTAGTCAATCATGGTGAAGATAAATCGTTGTCCATTACTGGCTTTAGGCTCAATGGGCCCGATAACGTCCATTCCCCACATTGAGAAGGGCCATAGTGAACTCATATTGTGAAGTTCCCGTGGAGGGGCGTGTATAGCATTCCCATGAATCTGGCACTGATAGCATCTTCTGACGTGGTCAGTGCAATCAGCTTTGAGAGATAGCCAATAATGTCATGTCCTGAGGACTTTCTTGACAAGGAGGGGGCCACTCATGTGGTGGCCACAGACTCCACCATGGATTTCATCCATAAGCCTTTGGGCTTGATCTTTGTCTAAACATCTGAGGAGACCTAATCCTGCATCTCTTTTGTAGAGTGCATCTCCACTTAGGTAGAATTTCATAGCAAGTCGATGGATCCGCCTTTTCTCACTTTCTAAGCCGCTTCATGGTGTAGATCCATCTCGTAGATATTCCTTGATATGTCGATACCAAGGATGTTGGATGGGAGGTAGCTCATCCGATACTTCTCCAACGTAATTCCCATAGGTCGGGCCTCTGTGTGGAAATTGTGATGCTTGGCAAGTGTTCCTTATCTGATATGCGAATCAAGGAGGCCAAAGTTGCTAATGCGTCCGCAAAGTCATTCCTATTATGAGGAATGTGTAGAAAGGAGATTTCTTCGAACTCCACAACCATCTGTAAAACTTGCCGATGGTAGGCAACAAATGTAGTTCCTTGGATTGATAGATTTCGGTGGATTGTCTAATTACCAACTCTGAATCTCCAAAGACAATTAACCGCCTGATGCCCAATGAACGGGCAAGTTTTAGCCCCATAAAATAGCCTTCATACTCAGCCGTATTGTTGGTGCTGACAAACTGTAATTTGGCGACAACGGGATACTGCTCCCCCGTACCAGATATTAAAACGGCTCCAGCTCCAGAACCTTCCATCAAAATACATCTTCCATGATTGGCGCGTATCGTACTGATGGTGTTGCTGAACTGTCATTACTTCTTCATCAGGGAAGTATGTCTCCAAGGGTTTGAAATCCCCTGAAGGTGCGGTGGCCAGTTGATCCACAATTCCTTAACCTTTGATGGACTTTTGAGTCACATATACGATGTTAAATTGTTGTAGGATCAACTGACATCTGGACAATCGACAATTTAACATGGGTTTATTGAACACGTACTTGAGAGGATCCACGCGGGATATGAGATGGGTTGTGTGACCATGGAGATAATGTTGTAACCTCATGGAAGCCCATGCTAAAGCACAACACATCTTTTCGATCAGAGTGTACTTGTGTTCACTGCTGCTGAACCTTTTGCTGAGGTAATAGATAGCTCGTTCTTGGCCTCTATCGTCCTTCTGTCCCAGCATGCATCCCATGACATTGTCACTTATGGACAGGTACATGAACAGGGGAACATCATCCCTGGGTGGTACCAACATGGGAGCTTTGACTAGGTGTTTCTTGATTGTGAGGAAGGCATTTTGACACTCATCATTCCATTTAATGGAGGAGTTCTTCCTTAATAGCTTTAAGATTGGCTCACAGGTTGCTGTGAGTTGAGAGATCAACCTGCTAATGAAGTTGATTCTTCCCAAAAATCCCCGTATTTCCTTTTCTGTCTGAGGAATGGGAATTTCCGTGATTGCTTGGATTTTGGCAGGATCTAGCTCAATCCCTTTGTGGCTGACTAGAAATCCTAGCAACTTGCCTGATTTAACTCTAAAGGCGCATTTAGCTGGATTCAACTTCAAGTTGTACTTACGCAACATGTTGAACAACTTTCTGAGATGATCTGTATGGTCATCCTCCTTTCAAGATTTGACAATGATGTCATCCACGTAGATCTCGATCTCTTTGTGCATTAAGTCGTGGAAAAGAGCCATCATAGCTCATTGATAGGTGGCTCCGACATTGATGAGGTCGAATGACAACCGTCTATAGAAAAAGAAAAAGGTTCCCCAAGGCGTGATGAAAGCAGTTTTCTCATGATCTTCCTCAAAGAACCATGATCTCGATGATACCCTAAAAGCAATCAAAGAAAGGAGTACATGTCGACAAGCTAAAGATTATCAATAAGAATGTGGATAAATGGCACGAGAAAGCTATCTTTTAAGCAAGCTTTGTTCAAGTCCCGGTAATCCATGCAAACTCGCACCTTCCCTCCAGGTTTAGGTATGGGAACAATGTTGGATATCCCCTTAGGATATGTGGACACCATGATGATGCCAGTTTGAAATTGTTTCACAATTTCTTCTTTCACCTTTAAACTCCATTCAGGTTTCAATCGCTTGAGCTTTTGCTTGACTGGCTTAAATCCCTCTTTAATGGGAATGCGATGAAGGACAATGTCAGTGGACAAACCCACCATGTCTTCTTGAGACCATGCAAACACATCCTGGAATTGGGTTAATAGCGTAACCATGTCATTCCGTTGGTTTGGGGTAAGGTCTGAACCAATCTGGATTAACTTAGGACTTTCTAAGGTTCCGAGATTGAAAGAAGTGGTTTGATCAAGGTTGGGTTTAGGTTTGTCTTTGACCCATTCTTGAATTTCCGGAGGTACCTCAATGTCATCCTCAGATATCCATCAAGGTGAATTCATCTCTACATCAAAGGTACAATCCTTGTGGAGAAGAGGCAATCAGACGCTAAGCATGTGCACATCTAAATTCAAAGTCCTCGAAACAAAATATGCTTTCACTTAGTATATATGAAATGTGTTGATCATACATGCGGTGTTAGCATATATCGGCAAAATAAACCGCTAATACTCTCTGAAAAGTAAGCGGTTATTATATCTACAGGGCGAAGAGTTTTTGCCCGCTTTTACCCTCGACGAGCAATGCAAGGAGGCCGCTCCAATTAGCAAGGGCAAAGTCCAGGTGGATCACAAATGATGGAGGATTGTCATCATCCTCCCTATCCCGAATGATGGCCATTACGTCTGGGTGTATCTGTTGGTATGTTCATCATGAACGATGATGCGATGCGACACATCATTCGGATGACATCTTGCTTGATTCTTCGCTCCTCTTCTTCCACCGCGGGATTCGTAAACAAAGACTTCTTTCTCCTTCACCCCAGACGGTTTGGGAAATAACATAGCCATTACATTGGCTGGCACCTTTATAGGAGGTTGTGCGGACTCAGAGCTTGAAGGCGAAGATAAACGCCGCATGGTTGAAGCTGAAGGAACCTGCTAATGCTTATGAGGATTCCTGTGACTAGAACTGGCAGAATAGCCTAGTCCAGCTGTTCCAGTTTGCTTGGTTAATCAAATTAGGTACTTGATACCCTGACAATCTTTACCCAACCCTTGTCCCAGTTTATGACCCAACGACATCATTTCTTGAGTAGTCGACATTACCTTGGCAGAAATCTTAGGTTCGGGCAATGGCATTCCAATAGCATGGTATTGGGTATTGCTTACTTCCAAAGCATGAAAACTGACTGGTTCAACGTCTGCATTGGAATTGATGAATGGCATGTCCCCGTGTTGAGGAATCTTTGGTTCAACGTTGACTCTGACCAGGCTATTGTTGATAATGTATTTCAACTGTTGATGAAGAGTGGAGGGACTATCCCTGCCATGTTAATCCATGGTCGTTCCAAGAGAAGGTTGTATCCCGAATCTATCTTGAGCTCATGGAAGGATACGTAGAATGTATCTGGACCAATTTCGATTGGCAGTTCAATTACTCCGACCGAATTCCGATGGGCTCCATCAAAAGCTTTGATGATAGTATGGCTACTCCGAATTTGGTTGAGATTGATATTCATCTTCACCAAGGTAGCGTATGGACATATATTTAGAGAGGAACCTCCATCTATCAAGACTCCAGCTAGCATGTATCCAGAGGATAAGACCGCAATGTGCAACAGTTTGCAATGACCGGTCCCCTCGGGCGGTATGTCATCATCAGTGAAGGATATCACATTGTTGTTAAAAATGTGATCAACCAGATGTTGAAATTTTTCCGTATCAACTGATGTTGGTAGATAGGCTTATCCTAAAACCTTCAACAAGATCTTCCGGCGATTATCGGAAGTTAGGACCAAGTCCAGAATTGATATCTGTTGTGGAGCTTCTTTTAAGCTTAAAACCACCGTGGCTTCGTTATGACCCATAGTGCGGAGGAATTTTTCAATCTTCTCCATGGGTATTTTCCCCTTTGATTTGATGGTAGACTTCATCACCCGTTGGGGAAGATACAGTGGATTTTCCCTTGACACTGTAGCAGTTATATATGAGGTGGATCCTTCACCTTCTCCATAATTCCACGGAACTTTGTGCAAACTAACAATAGGATATTATGCTTTGCACGACAAGTTGGTTGGCTCAGGAGCGACCACTTTCAAAGGATTGTTGCTTCCCTTGAGTCGAACTGTTGACATTGTGAGTAATCTGTTAACCCCATCAGTTTCAGTGGATATGACTGCTACCACACTCTTCCACTTAGTAGGACCTAAATTCTCACTTGCACGTAACACAGTATCGTCATTTTCTAAGTGTAGGACACCACTGTCAATTAGATTTTAGATAAGGTGGCGGAGTGCCCATCATTCTTCTGTGCTGTGATCGCGAGATTGGGAGTGATATTGACATACTCCATCAGAGTTGTACCGCCCTGAACGGGGGTTGATTGGAGGTAGAAGGGAACTGATCCTTCCTTCATTGATTAACATCTGAAGGATTTCCTCCATAGGTTGGCCCAAATAGGTGAACTCCTTTTTGTTGGCAAAATCCCGACGGGCCTTGGCATTTGCTCTCTTTGTCACTTTGTCTTCCAGTATTTCATTTTCTGAAAATGACAAAGGAATATTCATGACAAGAGGTAGGAGACTAATATGCTCCTGGCTGATTAATTGACATGTTACTTGATGTTGATAAGTCACCAGCTCTGCCAATTGCTCAATTTGCTTGCATAGAGCTTTCATCTTTCGTTCCATTGTGAACTGGAACTTGGCGTAGTCCCATTTATCATCACCGTCTTTGAGGGTCTGGGAGGATTCACAGCTGAAATTGGAAGTCTGTCCGTTGCTCCAATTGATCATGTTGACCTCTTCTTCTTTGTGTTGAGGAAGATGGTTGTCTTGAACGTGAGGCTGATCTGGTTTGGTGACAACAATTTCCCCATTGTCTATCAGGTCCTGGATCTTGTGTTTCAAGGCCCAAAAATCCAGAGTATCATGTCCAGGTGCCCCGACATGATAAGCACATTTCTGAGCAGCATTGAAACCCCGTCCATTAGGACTGGCTGGTGGAAGAAGATGCGTAATTTTCTTCTGTGTTGTCAAAAGATTGAGAATGTTCTCGAGGGTGTCCCCTAAGGGTGTAAACACTAGAGGGCATTTAACTTCTCCACCTTTTGGTATTGGAGGGTTCTTAGACTATACTTGAAAGGGAGTGTAGTTTCTTCTTTGAATAAGCATGTTCTGATTGCCTTTTTGACCCTGTAGTATCAGGGAAACTTCTTCCTCTTTCTTTTTATGGACTGTCCAGGGGTTGTTTCCATAATTTTTGGATTGGATGTGATCAACAATAGCTTTAAGTGCAGCTAGGTCTTGAATTTTTCTGGACTTCAATCCCATCTCAGCCATCTCCCCATGTTTGACCATTTTAGAAAATGGTTTTCTGATGCCGGCTAAAACTCTTTCATAGAAAGGCGCTTCTTGTATGTCTATGAAAGTCATGACCATCTCTGATTCTGTCATGGAAGGACTAACTTGGGCAGCCAGGCATCTCCACCTTTGAGCATACTCTCTGAAAGACTCGTTAGACTGTTTATTGATCTTGGTAATTTGATACCGATCAAGGGCCATCTGAGACTGAAAGCTGTATTGAATGAGGAAGGCATGTGTTAGCTCTTCCCAGCTATGGATTTTTGAATCGTCTAATCTTGTGTACCACGAACGAGCTTCTCCAGTTAGACTTTTTTGGAACAATTGCATTCTGAGTTTTTCGTCCTCCGCATAAGATCCAAGTTCTCCAATAAACACTTTTAAATGTGTGTAAGGATCTCCTAACCCATCATATTTTTCAAAGTCAGGAGTTTTAAACTTTTCTGGATAATGAACACCAGGGAAAATGCAAAGATCAGCATATGAAACACTTCCGTGTGTTCCAATTCCTTTGATAGCACGAAGGGTCTCTTCCATTTGGAGGACTTTTTTTTGATGTCACCAGTGTCTGGATCTCCAGTGGGATGGGCAGTATCATGAGTTTTGTTGGTCGTATCCAACTGCAGTTCAGGTATTGTAATGACCTGGGTTCTCCCTTGTGTGGTGGATTTAGCATGTATGTGTATTTTTGAACCCTGATTAGACTGATGTAGTTCTTTGAGTAGAACAGCCAAATCTATAATTTGTTTGCTTAATCCGTTGAATTCTTTGTGAGAAACTGGATTAAGTTTAGTCTGGTCGGATGACGACATGATTGACTGTAGGCCTGTAGCCTTTTTGGACTTTGACCGGGTAGTAGGTCCGATTGGTTCCCTGCGAAAGACTTGCATAGTTTAGTCTTTAGGGAATGTGTATAATAACATGCTATGTGATGTGTCCATTTTAGGAATTTTATCCTGTAAAATGGATGTCAGGTGTTTGTAGCATTAAAATATGTATGTGTACACATTTCTTCATATTTCTCATTACATGGAGATATATATGGAATGAAATTACAAGTAATTGTGTTTACAAGTAATTTAAATGAGAGCATGAATTGACTTTCCTCCGTTTTGGGTTTATCAGAGGCTGACCTATCTTAGGTTACTCTCGCGGCTTTTTGGCATGAAGGTTCCCAAATCATCGCAATCTACTTGACGGGAAATTAATCCGGTCTTTCAACTGGAGCGAATTTGGGTGGTGCCTTTCCTGAGCCTCGGAGAATTAGTCTTCTCACAAGTCCAGTAATCAAACACCGACGGGATAGCCTCCTGGTGGAGGGACCACACAACATACATTCACATACATTGCGTCTCACTGTATGAAAATGATGACATGTGTGAAGCACTAATATTACAAGCAGATAATAGTTTTGAAAAGATTGTAGTAGCGGCTTAAGTCCTCTTACTGGTGTCCCCAGCAGAGTCGCCACCTGTCGACGTCGGGATTTTTAATTGTCCCTTTCCGTTACTTATTCTTTGGTGTTCTCATTTTAGGTGAGATTTGAAAAAATAAGTGAAAAAGGTCTGACATGTATAATGTCGACGGTGGACTGTTAAGAGTCGCCAGTTGGTTTTTTAAATGGTTGTACCAACACAACCGAGAAAAGGTTTGCACATTGACCCGGTGATGTGACATCGCTAAATGGGTTTCAATTGAAACCGAGATTCATTAGGGTCAGGGGACTTGGTTATGCGGAGGGAAGGTGTTAGGCACCCCCCGACATCCGTGTTACCACGGTGACCGCCTCTTTTCAAGAAACTATTATCTGAATGTGTGTGTGTGTGTGGGTCAATGTGTTGTTATTTAGAAGTAGTGCGAGGCCTCGTTCGCACCTATATACATAGGGTTTGAATTTATGTAAAAATTCAATTTTAAGCAAGATATGGCAGTGATGTTTTATAAAAGAGGTTTTTAAACCTCGATGCTCAATAGTAATTGAGACCTTTTTCACTCCCATTTTATTAAGTGTTCAAATTTTGATTGATTTTATTTCTGGATCATGAGGCATCCGCATTTAAAATAATATACAAAATAATACCGACTTCCTCGTGGGTATGAGAACCATCTGAGGAAATTCAGACACCGCAAAATAATTTACAAGCTTCTTACAGCTGAAAATGTCCATCACGGGAACCGAATCTAGATCCAATAGGCTGAATCTATGATCACATGATTCCTAGGTGCACATGATACCGCAATTTGTATGAAAGCAGTAAGCAGGTATATATATAAAAGCTGTAAATATATATATATATATATATATAGACATGATCACCAACCATAAAGCACCTCCATGGGGGATCAGAAATGTAAATAAAGCTGTAAAAGCTATCAACCGCCATGGAGGAAACTCCAGGCGGGAAGAAATGTAAATAAAGCTGTACAAAGTAATCAACTTCCACGAAGTAAACTCCAGGCAGGACGAAATGTAAAGAAAGCGGTAAAAGCGATCAACCACCACGAAGTGAAATCCAGGTGGTACGAAGATATATATATATATAAAAGCGAGTAACGCACCGAATGTAAAATCTAGGCTCATCGAACATAGTCAGACACAGTTAATATATATATATATATATATATATATATATATATATATATATATATATATATATATATATATTAAAGCAAGTAAACGCTCAGGATGTAAAATCCGGGCTCATCGTAATGCAGTCCAAACACACAGTTAATATATATAAGTATATATATTAAAGAAGTAAACGCACTGCATCAAGTTCAGGCTCAATCGAGGCATAACTTCGATATTGTTAGTCAATATATATATATATATATATATATATATATATATATATATATATATATATATATATATATATATATATATATATACAAGTTGAAACAAAACCACGGACCAAAATGCAGGCAAATGCTGTATAACACGACTCTCAACGTGAAGAAAGGTGTGTGCGAGAGATGAAGAGAAAGACTTTTAAAGTGTGTGAGAAGGCTTACAGTTGACTGCCAAAGAAGACTTCTATATCTTTAAAGTGGGTAAACACTGGCTTTTGTAGGTACAAAAGAGGCTATATGTGAGATCACAGGTGTTTAAAATGAGAAAGTACACTGCATGGGGTTAGTGCAGAGCAAATTAGGCAGGGCTTCCTCGCCATTTTCTCTTGCAAAATGGGCACCCCAAGCCCTCTATGTATAGACAAGGGAGCTGCAGGTGTACTTGCGGCTGAGCCCCAGGTGTACCGGAGGCAACCCGAGTGGGCCTGGGTTTCTCGGGTTGGGTCGTCTCGTAGTACGTGCACTCGGGCACTGTAATGTCCGATCTAACTTTCAGAAGTGAAATTCGGGCATCCAATTGAGGTATACAGGACCTATTTCGGACCGCCGTTATCGAGAGTTGTACAATGGCATGGGATTAGAGTTTGTACAAAGTCATTGAAGATGGGACGATGCCCTCCGGTCTTCAAGCTTAAAATTCTATCCGTTACCTCGCACAATAGTCACTCGGGATTGGTTAGTCTTATGGGACATCGTTGCATAGAGATGTTAAGATGATGTGGCATGGCATTGTATTGGCTAGATGACGATGTTGCCCCACACCAGTGTTATCGCCGGTTTGGGCTGATAAAGAAGACGTTGCTCAGAGCTTCGCTGAGATTGGACTGCTGCATTTGTTGAAGGTCCCCAATGTCATCTTTGAGGTGTGCCTGTCCTCCCGGTGTTATCTCCCGGTTGGTACAGAGTATCTCGTTGTGAGCGCTAAGATTGAAGTTGGTTGCATTTGAAACAAGTATTTCCGGGGTTATCGCCGAAACTGCATTCCTTGGGGTTATCACCAAGGTTGGTGGCTATTCCCATGGTTGGGACTGAGACTGGATACCTCAGGGTTATCTCCGAGATTAATCGGTCTTCTCCGGTGTGTGTTCTGGTATTGGATCTGCGCGCCTCAGGGTTATATCCGAGGTTGGAATTGTTACTCCCAGAGTGGGCTCCGGGGTTGATGCTGAACTTCCGGTAGTATCCGGTGTAAGACCCCGATTTTTTTTTTTTTTTTTATAAATAAAATGGAATTTCCTTTATTTATTATTTTGAAATAGTAAGGGTTGATTTGATTAATGTGGTTAGTTATGGGTAAAATGCGCAAATTTTACAAAATAAGCAAGTGGTTATAAAATATTCATTGTTGTCGGGGAATATTTATTTGGTCGTGGAATATTCGTACTATCGGGGAATATTCGTACGACGGCGCAGCCATGCGTGAGCCCCATAACGGAAAGCGATTGGAGGAAGAAAATGACAAATATAAGTTGTTTAAAAATAACGGCGTAGTTGTTATCGTTTACACTGTTGGAATACCCGGTGGTTAAAATACAGTAATATGCGTGGTTACATAGTAGCACACGGTATTGCACAATATTGTTGAATTATTGATCCTTACATAAGAAGGCACTACTCAATAATTATTCAGAGTTATCGCTTATTCAATATTATATTGATTCAATAATTCTTTGCGTTGATATTTGGTATCTTTGTTGTTTCAATAATTGTCATTACACAGTATTTTCCATTATCAAATCAATAATTCATATTATTTGAATAATATTATCAGATAACATTATTGGCAATGTCTAGAAAGTTATGTCTAAGGAGAGGTTTGGTCACCTTATTGCGCGCCAGTAAGGAGAAATCCTTATTGGAAAGCCCCTCTTTCCGAGGAACTACACGGTTGTCGATCTTGTGATTACGCAATATTATTTTTAAATAATTAATTATTGATTATTATGATAAAGAAAATATTTATTTTATGTGGATATAGATGGAGAAAATTTTTAATGTGACAATTGTTGAAAATTAATATTTTATCTTTTTCTGATAAAATAATTCATTTAGATATATTATTTTAATAATATATTAACGGTGATATTTTTACAATGAATGTGGGATACATGAGTATATGAGGAGGAAGAGTATTTTTTATGGCATTAAATACTTAACACATGTTTTGTGTGTCGGTGGACACAATTCTTGACCGAAAATTGATTATATCGTAAAATCGTCTGTTTATGGATTTTGGTCAATTTCATTTGGAATTTGGAAACACTTCCTTACAGTAAAGTTGTAGAGAATTGAATTTCCTATAAAAATTGCGAGATTCAATTTTTCGACAAAAGGGCTATTTATCATGAATTATTGAAGTTAGGAGTTCAAATAATTGATTTTAGAAGTTTTAATTATTTTATATAAGAAAAACGTTTTTTGTGGTTGTTGGCACATGGGTGGTGATGTTTTTGACCAAAGAAGGCATGCTAGAGTTTTCAAAACATGTGGGTAGGAATTTGGAATAAATAATAATATATTTTATTAATTTAGTCTCCTTTGGCGTTCTAACATTTTCCTATAAATAGAGGGCTAAGTTAGAATTGAAAATCACACCGTAAACTAAGTTTCTCTCTTTCTCTCTCTATATTATCGGCGTATTCTTGTGAGTATACTTTGAGTTGCTATACTATGCGAGTTTACATCGACTATATCTAGAAATTCGAATGAAATACGGTTATTTTGAGGTAAGGGATGTTATTTCTTTCATAAATGATATTATTTTCTTCAATATTATTATGCCAAAATATTGGTTGAACTTTTTATCAAATTTGGAACTTTTTCATGTCGGGGTTACTATTCATGAGTTACTATTCACGAGTACTATTCACGAAGCGTGAAGATGTTTTTTTGTGAAATTTCTATCTTTTTGTGTTGGGTTACTATTCACGATACTCAGCACTATTCACGATATCTGGCACTATTCACGAATCTTCAAGACTATTCATAGAAAAATGAAAATTTTTCTTTTTGTCCAAGATGTCTATTTTGGCTACTATCTTTGATTGTATCCATGTTTTGATCGTTATTTTTGAGTTCGCTTCAAAATCGTTTATTATGAAGTATTATCGATCTTGGATAAACCTGCTGTATGCGAATCCCTAATATTTGTCCTTCTATCTCTTTGGATTCGTTCTTAAAATATATTTTCATCATCCTCGGTCCTTAATGGTGATACTTGATGAATATCTTTGGCACGTAGTGCAAGGATGAACGATTAATCGATGAATATCTTTGGCCCTGTAGTGCAAAGATGAGCAGTGTTGAGATGAACATGACCAATTTGGTGATTTAAATGAATATCTTTGGCTCTGTAGTGCAAAGATGAATATTGATTGTTGTTACTGGGGATAAAATATTGATGATGGACTTTTAAACCTTAGAAGACGGTAGAATTCTTTCTCTACTTGACTCTTCTAATGGATTCTTTATTTCCATTGCATTTGTTGATCTAAAACTTGTTGTCTATTGTATTCTATTAGATTTTTCCTGTTGAAGACTAACGATAATTTGTTGTATATTATCTTAGTTATATTATTCTTCTTTGGGCTAGTTGAGCTCACCCTTTTCCTTGTTGTTCCATTTTCTTCTCGAGAGGTGAGAACATAGCGAGGATCGAGTCGAGGTATAGAATGAAGGTTTAGAGAGATTTGTTTAGTAGTCCTCACCATTTTTGTAAAATAATGTATCAATAATTATGATGGGGATTTATTTGCGTGTGGATATTGTCTAGACGGCAATATCTGTATTTAAACTCACAGTATGTATTGTCGTATTTCACACAACATTTGTATTATTGAAGTTGTAGTTATTTCTGTACCATGTATTTGGCGACTCAGAATGGGTTGGGTGGAATGGACCTATTTTGGGGGCGTCACAGTTGGTATCAGAGCTTAGGGATATGATCTCTGGCGGAGATCGGGGAATAGAACTAGGAGGGGAGAGACGAGTAAATCCTTCGCTAGTGTGTCCTACCTAAGCTTATTTGTTGGTCAGGTCATAATATAGGGATATTATGTGACATGTTAATTTGTTTAATTAACCCTTGTTTTATGACAGTATTTGAGAATGTCGACTGAGAATATTAACAGTGGAGTAAATGAGATCGTGGAGACGCCGGTACTCACCAACGAGGAGAACGTGCAACAGGCTGGCAATGTTCCTCCTGTGAACAACGCCACTGAGCAGATGATGAACGACGGGATGTTTAGAAGCTTTTTGCAGTTCATGCAAAATCAGACGAGGGAGACTCGTGTACAAAATACGGGTGAAAATGATTGTAGCGCGCGGTTTGTCACGGCCAAACAATTCAAAGAGTTGGGACCACCAGATTTCCATGGAAAGCCAGATCCGATCAAGGCAGAAACGTGGGTCAAGCAAATTACCAAGATATTTGATGTCTTGGGATGCACGGAGGAACAGAAGGTTCCATTCGCCACCTTTATGTTTCGTGGTGAAGCAGATTACTGGTGGGAATCTGTGAAGCGTACCCAGCCAGATGCACTCAACATGTCTTGGGAAAGATTTCAGAAACTGTTCAATGACAAGTACTTCCCTGAAAGTATTCGTCATATGAAGGAAGTGGAGTTTATTAGACTGGAGCAGAGTAACATGGCGGTGTCTCAAAGATGAGGGCGAAGTTTTATGAGTTGTCGGTTTGCACCTCATTTGGTGGAAAATGAGGAACGTATGACGCGTATGTTTCTGAGGGGTCTAAAACTCAAAATTCGTCAATACCTCATTTCTCATAAATTTTCTCTATATTCAGATGTTGTAAACAGGGCTCAATTATTAGAGCGAGATAGTGAGTATACTCAACCGAGGGACCACAACGAGGTAGTCATCGAATGATGATAACCAAAGAAGGAGGAAAGAATACTGGACAAAGCGGTAACCACTCTGGTGGTAATCGTGGCCATGAAAATAGAAGAAGCGAGTCTGGGAGGAGATTTTAAAAAGAGGAGATTCAACAACGACCATGTGAAGACGTCGGCGCTTGATGAGTAATCTGGTTCCAAGGAGGAGAAAGACCACCGTCAGTATGTTACAAATGCGAGAAGGAGGGACATATCATTAAACCCGTCCACAA
This sequence comes from Panax ginseng, assembly GCA_020205605.1. Taxonomy (NCBI): domain Eukaryota; kingdom Viridiplantae; phylum Streptophyta; class Magnoliopsida; order Apiales; family Araliaceae; genus Panax; species Panax ginseng. The sequence continues at coordinate 86,111,747 of CM035136.1, read as the reverse complement.
CATTCAAGGTATGTTACAACTGTGGAAAGGAAGGCCACATCGCTCGAGATTGTACTATAAGCGAAACCAAGTTTAGCGGAAGTGGTGATTCAAGGGTCATCCGGATAAGTCGAAATCGCTTGGTTCTTGGAAGAGCGTTTTGTCGTGACCAGAATTAAAATCGAGGAACCCGAATGAGTTTAGCACGGGTTAGTTAATTATAATTCTTGCGAAGTTTATACCTTACTAGATACCGGTTCTACCCATTCTTTTATCTCTCTTGCTTGCGCTCAACGTTTGAACTTGACTACGGAGAAATTAGACTTTGACCTATTTATGGAGACTCCGTTAGGAGAAACTTTCATTACATCCGTTGTTTAGAAATCTTGCTTGATTCAGGTTGGCACCATCACATTACCTGTTGACCTTATTTCTTTAAAGATACTTGCTTTTGATGTGATTTTAGGGATTGATTGGTTAACTACTCATCATGCCAAATTGATTGCTTTTGTAAGGTTGTTAGTTTTCATATTCCTAAGCAAACCTGTTATTCGAATTTAAGCAACCAAACCATTGAAGTCAAACACTGTCATATCAAACCACAAAGCTATTTATTTATTGAAAAAGCAATGTCAAGCTTTCTTAGCCATGTTATGGACTTGAACAATAATCGTCGATTTGAATGATATTTTTTGTTGTTAGTGAATTTCCTGACGTATTTCCTGAGGAATTTCTTGGCCTACTCCCAAAGTGTGATATTGAATTTTGTATCGACTTTGAACCCGGTACAAAACCCATTTCTAAAATCTCATATCAAATGGCTCCTATTGAACTTCAGGAGTTAAAACCCAACTATAGAAGTTGATACTCAAGCCTCTATCTTATGACTTCCTTTGTGGAATACACAAAGCCGGACTCTCGTAGGGACGCCATATTCGCAAGATAGTAAACCGATAGGTGTCATTATTGGGATATGAGTTACGATTGAGAGCAACCTAAGTCGAGAATCGAAAATCGTAGCTTTCTAGGCTTAGTTGGTTATTATCGGAGATTCGTGGAAAGATTTTCTCAAATCGCTAGTCCATTAACTCGGTGACTCGTAGAGATACAAAATTCGAATGGAGCACGGAATGTGGGAAGAGCTTGAAGAACTTAAGAAGAGACTCATTTGGCACATGTTACGACCATACCATCTGGAAAAGCGAGCGTGGTAGGCGGCGTGTTGAGTAAAAGATCGTATACTGATGCTGAGTGCGATATTGTCAAAGACTCATCTCGTATAACTTACAAATGATGAAGATAGAGTTAAAGACTCTAGGGACTCACGTGATGATATCTGAGTAGAATCGACTTTAATCGATAATGTTAAAGCCGCTCAAGCTACTGAGACACAGGCGATGAATATAAAGAAGAAGGTGCAAGAAGGCGTTATTCTAGAAGTAAGAGTCAATGAAGAAGAAAGCTCAAACCTTCGATTTATTAATTCATTCTCGATCGAGTAGAAGCGTGGCCTATAGACTCGCTTTACTACCAAGTATGTCGAGTGTTTATAACATTTTTACGTCATCGATGTTACGTAAATATGTGGACGAACCGAATAACATCATTGAGTTAGAACCGCATTGAGATAGTGAAGACTTAAGCATCGAAGAGGTACTGTCAAGATATTAGATATGAAGGAGCATGTCCTACGTCTGAGGTTATACCACAAGTTAAAGTTTTGTGGAGAAACCATGCTATTGAAGAAATGACACAGGAGTTGGAAATAGAAATGAAAGCGAGGTATCCTCAACTTTTGAAACACTGTCACGTCACGTCAATTTCGAGGACCGAAATTTCATAAGGAGGGAGGTTGTAAGACCCCGATTTTTTTATAAATAAAATGGAATTTTCTTTATTTATTATTTTGAAATAGTAAGGGTTGATTTGATTAATGTGGTTAGTTATGGGTAAAATGCGTAAATTTTACAAAATAAGCAAGTGGTTATAAAATATTCATCGTTGTTTGGGGAATATTCGTTTGGTCGTGGAATATTAAATAATTCGGGGAATATTAAATGCTGGCCGTGTGACCATGTGTGAGCCCCATAACGGAAAGCGATTGGAGGAAGAAAACAACAAATATAAGTTGTTTAAAAATAATGGCGTAGTTATTCACAGTTTTTACATAATTGTTGGAATACCCGGTGGTTAAAATACTGAATATGCGTGGTTGCACAAAGTAGCACACGATATTACCTGATATTGTTGAATTATTGATCCTTACGTGAAGAAGGCACTACTCAATAATTATTACGGTGAATTCTTATTCAATATTATATTGATTCAATAATTCTTTGCGTTGATATTTGGTATCACTTTGTTGTTTCAATAATTGTCATTACACAAGATTTTCCATTATCAAATCAATAATTCATATTATTTGAATAATATTATCGAGATAACATTATTGGCAATGTCTAGAAAGTTACATCTAAGGAGAGGTTTGGTCACTAATTAATTGCGCGAGAAGGAGAAATCCTTATTGAAAGCCCCTCTTTCCCGGAAGCGGCACGGTTGTCGAGATTGTGATTACGCAATATTATTTTAAATAATTAATTATTGATTATTATGATAAAGAAAATATTTATTTTATGTGGATATAGATGGAGAAAATTTTTAATGTGACAATTGTTGAAAATTAATATTTTATCTTTTACGATAAAATAATTCATTTAGATATATTATTTTAATAATATATTAGCGGTGATATTTTTACAATGAATGTGGGATACATGAGTATATGAGGAGGAAGAGTATTTTATGGCATTAAATATTTAAACATGTTTTTTGTGTGTGGTGGACACAATTCTTGATAGAAAATTGATTATAATCGTAAAATCGTCTGGTTTATGGATTTTGGTCAATTTCGCATTTGGAATTTGGAAAACCCTCCTTCTATAAAGTTGTAGAGAATTGAATTTCCTATAAAAATTTGCGAGATTGAATTTTCCGACAAAAAGGGCTATTTATCATGAATTATTGAAGTTAGGAGTTCAAATAATTGATTTTAGAAGTTTTAATTATTTTATATAAGAAAAACGTTTTTGTGGTTGTTGGCACATGGGTGGCTGATGTTTTTGACCAAAGAAGGCATGCTAGAGTTTTCAAAACATGTGGGTAGGAATTTGGAATAAATAATAATATATTTTATTAATTTAGTCTCCTTTGGCGTTCTAACATTTTCCTATAAATAGAGGGCTAAGTTAGAATTGAAAATCACACGAAACTAAGTTTTTCTCTTTCTCTCTATATTATCGAGCGTATTCTTGTGAGTATACTTTGAGTGTTGCTATACGGGTGCGAGTTTTCACAACTATATCCAGAAATTCAGTCAGAAGTACGGTTATTTTGAGGTAAGGGATGTTATTTCTTTCGCAAATGATATTATTTTCTTCAATATCATTATGCCAAAATATTGTTTGAACTTTTTATCAAATTTGAAACTTTTTCATGTCAGGGTTACTATTCACGAGTTACTATTCACGAGTACTATTCACGAAGCGTGAAGATATTTTTTGTGAAATTTCTATCTTTTTGTGTCGGGGTTACTATTCATGTATACGGCCTGACTATTCACGATATCTAAGACTATTCATAGAAAAAATGAAAATTTTCTTTTTGTCCAAGATGTCTATTTTGGCTACTATCTTTGATTGTATCCATGTTTTGATCGTTATTTTTGAGTTCGCTTCAAAATCGTTTATTATGAAGTATTATCGATCTTGGATAAAGCGTTATACGAATCCCTAATATTTGTCCTTCTATTTCACTAGATTCGTTCTTAAAAATATTTTCATCATCCTCGGTCCTTAATGGTGATACTTGATGAATATCTTTGGCACATGTAGTAAAAGATGAATGATTAATCGATGAATATCTTTGGCTGTAGTGCAAAGATGAGCAGTGTTGAGATGAACATGACCAATTGGTGATTTAAATGAATATCTTTGGCCCTGTAGTGCAAAGATGAATATTGATTGTTATTCTGAGAGGATAAAATATTGATGATGGACTTTTAAACCTTAGAAGGCAAGAGAATTCTTTCTCTACGTGACTCTTCTAATGGATTGTTGTTTCCATTACATTTGTTGATCTAAAACTTGTTGTCTATTGTATTCTATTAGATTTTTCCTGTTGAAGACTAACGATAATTTGTTGTATATTATCTTAGTCATAATATTCTTTCTTGGGCTAGTTGAGCTCACCCTTTTCCTTGTTGTTCCATTTTCTTCTCGGGAGGTGAGAACATAGCGAGGATCGAGTCTGGGTATGGAATGAAGGTTCTAGAGAGTTGTTTAGTAGTCCTCACCATTTTTGTAAAATAATGTATCAATAATTATGATGGGGATTTATTTGCGTGTGGATATTGTCTAGGCGGCAATATCGTATTTAAACTCACGGTATGTATTGTAAGTATTTCACACGACATTTGTATTATTGAAGTTGTAGTTATTTCTGTACCATGTATTTAGCGACTCAGAATGGGTTGGGTGGAATGGACCTATTTTGGGGGCGTCACATCCGGTATGGATATGGATTGTCTTTCAGGGTTCCCTCTTAAAAGACGAATCTGCCATCCTGCAATGTTAGTGATAGTAGTACAGAAAATTTTGAGTGTCTACACTAGCTTATTAAAGAATGAAAAAGGGCATTTTGGTCATTTGTATTTTTATTTTAATGGCATTCTTGACAATTGTACAAACCCTTAGGGTTTAACCCTAAGGTTCTAACCCTTAGGTTTTAAAAACTCCAATTCTAGAATTTTTTAATTAGGGTTTAAAAATAGAAAATTAAGAATTTCAAAAATGTAATTAGGGTTTTAAATAGAAATTAATATTTCTAAAGTATAATTAGGGTTTCCTAATTATATTAACACATAATAATCACTTTAGGCTTGCTAATTAGGATTAGGGTTTCCTAATTAGAAAAATAAAATTTCTAAATTACAATTAGGGTTTGTAAAATAGAAATTACGATAACTAAAATATAATTAGGGTTTTCTAATCATATTTAAGTTTAATAAACACATTAAGCTAACTAATTAAGATTAAGGTTTCCTAATTAGGGTTTTAGGATTCCCGAATATAAAATTAGGGTTTCCCGGCTTTCGATTAGGGTTTCTAACGGTATGTTAGGGTAATCTTGAGATTAGGGTTTTTAATCTCTTATTAGGGTTTATTAATTTTAAACCTTATCCGATCAATCATTGATCAATATCTCTATACAGTACAAACACATACTCTTTAATATAATTATTTTAATTATATTTTCTATCGAATCCCTATCCAGAAATTAGGGTTTCTAAAGCTGTTAAGCACAACTGTACTCTAAATTTATTAGTCAATACACAAATTGACCTTCTCGAGACTCGTATCACAGATACTTGTCGCAAAATTGATAATCAATATTAATATTAATTATAAAAAAATTATTCGTAAAATTTTAGTTATTCATAATCTCGGGTTATTACATTCACCCCTACTTTAAAGGATTCCGTCCTCGGAATCACCGCTTTCTTATTCTCTTCAACCTTTTAAAGTTGTATCATCAATTCCTTCTTAAAAACACAATATTAATTTGTGTCTCAAATTCTAACTTGTGACCTGGATCGTATAAAAGAAAACAAATCACAACAATATCTAACTCGTATTTATCGCGTAATCAAATTTCTAACTGAACTCGTTACATGTCACCTCTTCATGTGCAGCTGCTGCATTTGGAACTGTCATGCTAAAATTGAATGATGTTGGTCTTCCCTGCTGAGCTGATTCTTTGATACATAGTGTTCCTCTGCTGGTTCCCTTATTCATCTTCTTCTTTGGGCAATCACGCACCAGATGAGAGATCGACCCACACGCAAAACAACCTTGTACCTTCTTTGGATTGGGACAATGGAGTGACATGTGTCTCTCTTGACCACAGTTGTAACAAACTCCTTTTTTCTTCAAACAAACTCCTTGATGATGCTTCCCACAAACTATGCACGGCGTACCCTTCCTCCTACGCTCTTTTAGATTATTTCCTAAATTAACATTATCATCTCTTACGTTTATTAAGATCACTACCTCCACTACCACCGATCATATTATTTCATTCAGCCTCCTTTCTTTGTTCTTGACTATTCTTTAATACAGCTTCAATTTCTCCTTCAGTGATGATGGCTGTAAGACCCCAACTTATTATAAATAAAATTGAATTTCCTCTAATTATTATTGTGAATAATAAGGTATTAATTTGATATAATTCTCTGGTTATGGGTGAAATGTGCAAATTTTGCAAAATAAGCAAGTGGTTATAAAATAATCATTGTTGTCGGAGAATAGTCGTTTGGTCGTGGAATATTCTTGTTATCGGGGAATATTCGTACGATGGCGCAGTCATTTATGGGCCCCATAATAGAATAACTGTCGGATGAAGAAAATGACAAGTTTGAGTTTTTATAAATAACAGTAGTAGTTATTCTGAATTAACCTTTGTTGGAATACAAATTGGTTAAAATCTGATGTCTGGCGTGGTTGCATAGTAGCACTGCGGTATTGCATACAGTATTGTTGAATTATTGATTCTTACGTAAAAGGCCTTTACTCAATAATTGTTACAGTAATTAATGTTCAATATTTTATTTTATTGGTTCAATAATTGTTGCGTTAATATTTTATATTATTGTTGTTTCAATAATTGTCACTACACAGTGTTTCCCATTATCAGATCATTAATTCATATTATTGGAATAATATTATTAGATAGCATTATTGACAATGTCTAGAAAGTTCTGTCAAGGAGAGGTTTGGTCACCTAATTGCGTGCCAGTAAGGAGAAATCCTTATTGGAAAGCCCCCCCTCTTTCTGAGGAGCGTTGTCGGTTGTCATAAATGTGATTCTGTAATATTATTTGTGAATAATTCATTATTGGTTTATATGATAAGAAAATATTTATTTTATGTGGATATAAATGAAGGAATTTTAGTATGAATTATTTGTTGAAAGTTTGACAATTATTTCTCCGATTGAATATTCATTCAAAATATTATTATAATATTTTATAATTGTTTAAATAATAATATTATTGTTATATATATATATATATATATATATATATTTATGCATGTGATAAAAAGGGACGGATATGAATTATTTTTATTTGCATGCTTTTCTAAGTTTGCGGGCGGAAGGAATTTTCCTGCATAAGCTTTGTCTTTTGGTGAATGTCTAATATTTCATATCTCCTGCAAAGCTTGATTTTCAAAATTGTGGACCCTCAATTATGAAGAATAAAGGCCATTGATTGGTAGAAATGGTTGGTGGGTTTTGCCTGCCAAGTTTGTTTTCAAGGATGGCTCCCACCTTTATGAAAAAATATGAAAAAGTTAGGCAAACATGGTTAGGCAAGGAAGAAAAATGCAAATGTTAGGCAGAATACTTTGATTTTTCCTCCGTGCGCTGCACTATAAATAGAGGGATAACCCTCCTTCCTCAATCACACCATCTCATAAATCAGAAATCCTTATTCTATAATATTGTGAGTATTTTCTTAAGTATAAAAATACTTTGAGCGTAGTTTTTCTACAAGATTTTCTCAGAATAATATCCGATATTCCAGTCAAATTCAGTTTCTACTAAGGTAAAGGATATTATTTTATTTCAATACTCGTAAGAAATATTATTTTCTTTTATACTCCATAGTATGAAAGGGATATTATTTCATTTCTTATTCCTAATTTTGAACTTACTATGGTAAGTATTGCTTCTATAATTTCTGAAATGATTAGAAATTTTATTTCATCTAATATTATTTCATAGGATTATTGGTCTGAACTTTTTATCAAATTTGGAACTTTTCATGACTGAGGTCTTGTTTCACGAGGATTTGTTCATATTTATTCTTCGTTCACGGTACTTATTTAAAATCTTTATTCACGTGCTTTGTTTCACAATCTTATTCACGATTCATTGTTCATGGGTTTCGCTCACAAAAAGAATTTTTTTTTTTTCTTCTTCCAAGTTATCTGTTGTGACCCTTATTCTTGAAATTAAATCCATGTTTTGATCTTCATTCTTGAATTTTACTCCACTATAGTTTATTATGGAGTATTATTGAACTTGGATAAACTGAAATATGAATCCCTAATATTTGTCCTTTTGTCTCACTTGATTCGTTCTTTAAAATATTTTTCATCATCCTTCATCCTAAATGATGATATTACTGAATATCTTTGGCCCGTAGTGCAAAGATGAATGATTAACTGATGAATATCTTTGGCCCGTAGTGCAAAGATGAACAGTGTTGAAGATGACAATGCCAAACTGTGATACAAATTAAAATCCTTTGCCCTGTAGTGCAAAGATGAATATTTGATTCAAGATGTATATTGATTGATGTTACAGGGATAAATTATTGATGATGGACTGTTAAATCTTAGAAGATAGTAAGATTCTTTCTCTACTTGACTCTTCTAATGGATTGATGTTTCCGCTGCAGTTGTTGATCTAAAACTTGTTGTCTATTATATTTTATCAGATTTTTCCCTGTTGAAGACTAATGATAAATTGTTGTATATTATCTTAGTCATAATATTCTTTACTAGGCTAGTTGAGCTCACCCTTTTCCTTTTGTTCCATTTTTCTTCTCAGGAGGTGAGAACATAGCAGGAACTAGCCGGGGTATGTAGTGATGGTTCAGGATAGATATATTAGTAGTCCTCACTATTTTGTAAAATAGTGTATCAATAATTGTAATGAGGACTCCTTTTGAGTTTGTATACTCTCTATTAGACTATATTTGTATTCAAACTCACAGTATATGTGTTGTCGTATTTTGCACAACAATTGTATTATTGAAGTTGTAGTTGTTTTTTGTACCATATATTTGGCGACTCAGAATGGGTGTTGTATACCTATTTTGGGGGCGTCACAGTTAGTATCAGAGCTTAGGGATATGTTCTCTGGCGGAGATCGGGGAATAGAACTAGGAGGGGAGAGATGAGTAAATCCTTCGCTAGTGTGTCCTATCTAAGCTTATTTGTTGGTCAGTCATAATATAGGGATATTATGTGATATGTTAATTTGTTAAATTAACCCTTGTTTTATGGTAGTATTTAAGAATGGCTGCTGAGAACGTTAACAATAGAGTGTATGAGACTGTGGAACAACCTTTAGTCACAAACCAGAAGAACGCATAACAGGAAGGCAATATTCCTCCTGTAAACAACACTACCGAGCAAACGATGAATGATGGAATGTTTAGGAGCTTTTTGCAGTTCATGCAAAATCAGACGAGGGAGACTCGTGTACAAAATACGGGTGGAAGTGATAGCAATGTGCGGTCTGTCACAACTAAGCAGTTCAAGGAGTTGGGACCACCAAAATTTATTGGAAAGCCGCATCCGATCAAGGCAGAAACATGGGTCAAGCAAATTACCAAGATATTCGATGTCTTTGGATGCACGAAGGAATAGAAGGTTCCATTCGCCACCTTTATGTTCCGCAGTGAGGCAGACTACTGGTGGGAGTCTGTGAAGCGTACCCAGCCTACCGCACTCAACATGTCTTGGGAAACGTTTCAAAAACTATTCAATGACAAGTACTTTCCTGAAAGTATTCGTCATATGAAGGAGGTAGAGTTTATCAAACTAGAACAAAAAAATATGATGGTGTCCCAGTACGAGGCGAAGTTCGCTGAGTTATCCAGGTTTGCACCTCATTTGGTAGAGAATGAGGAACGAATGACAAGGATATTTCTGAGAGGTCTAAAGCTCTCATAAATTTTCTCTGTATTTAGATGTTGTCAACATGGCTTAATTATTAGAGCGAGATAGTGAGTATGTTCAACCGAGGGACCACAACCAGGGTCATACCGGTGACATCAGTCATCAGAGCGATGATAACCAACGAGGAGGAAAAATTACGAACAAAGGCGGTAACCACTCAGGTGGTCATCGTGGCCATGATAATAGGAGAGGTGAGTCAAGTGGAAATTTTAGAAAGAAGAGATTCAACAATGACGGGAAGACATCAGCACCAACACCAGCACCAACAACAAATTCTAGGGGAGGAGAACGATCGCCAGTTAGATGTTACAAATGCGGGAAAGAGGGACATATCAGCCCAAACTGTCCACAAAAATCCAAGGTATGTTACAATTGTGGAAAGGAAGGCCACATAGCTCGAGATTGTTCTGTAGCAAAACCAAGTTCAACGGAGATGGTGACTCCAAGGGCTGTCCCGGATAAGTCAAAATCAGCGGTTCCTGGAAGAGCATTTGTCGTGACTGGCCAAAACGTGAGGAACCCGAACGAGTTGATCACGGGTAAGATAATCTTGAACTCTTGCGAAGTTTATACCTTACTAGAATCTGGGTTCTACCCATTCTTTTATCTCTCTCTGCTTGTGCTCAAGCGTTTAAACTTGACTCAGGAGAAATTGGACTTTGACTTATCTGTTGAAACTCCGTTGGGTGAAACCTTCGTTACATCTACAGTTTATAAATCTTGCTTAATCCAAGTTGGCACTATCACATTACTTGTTGATCTTATCTCTTTAAAGATTCTTGCTTTTTATGTGATTTTAGGAATTGATTGGTTAACCACTCATCATGCTAAAATTAATTGTTTTCGTAAGGTTGTTAGTTCTCATATTCCTAACCAACCTGTCATATCAAGCCACAAAGCTATTCGTTTATTAAAACACGGATGTCAAGCTTTCTTAGCCCATGTTTGGATTTGAACAGAGACAAGTCAAATTTGAATAATATTTCTGTTGTTAGAGAATTTCCTGATGTATTTCCTGAAGAACTTCCCGGTCTACCCCCAGAACGCGATGTTGAATTCTTTATTGACCTTGAACTGGGTACAAAACCCATTTCTAAAAACCCATATCGAATGGCTCTTATTGAACTTCAGGAGTTAAAAGTCGAACTACAGGAATTGTTAGACATCGGTTTCATTCGTCCTAGTACATCTCCTTGGGGTGCTCCTGTTTTATTAGTAAAGAAGAAAGACGGGAGTATGCAACTTTGTATTGACTACCGAGAATTGAACCATATCACCATCAAGAATAGGTATCCGCTACCTCGCATTGATGACCTATTTGACCAGTTACAAGGAGCAAAATTCTTTTCAAAGATCGATCTTCATTCTGGATATCATCAGCTGAAGATTAAAACTGAGGATATTCCAAAGACTGCCTTCAGAACTCGTTACGGGCATTATGAATTCTTAGTCATGTCTTTTAGATTGACTAATGCTCCTGCTGCTTTCATAGATATGATGAACCGAGTATTCAAGGAATATTTGGATCCGTTTGTTGTTGTCTTTATTGATGACATCTTCATTTATTCCAAAAGCCGTGAAGATTATGAGCACCATTTGAAGCTGATACTTGAAAGGCTTCGTGAAAACAAACTTTATGCCAAGCTGAAGAAATGCGAGTTTTGGCTTGAGGAAGTAGTATTCCTTGGGCACGTGGTATCAAAACATGGAGTATCTGTTGACCCGGCGAAGATTGAAGCAAAGACAAAGTTGGAAGCAACCAAAGTTCGGTGATCAAGTGCGTAGCTTCGGGCTTATTTGGTTATTATCGGAGATTCGTGGAAGGATTTTCTCGAATCGCTACTCCATTAACTCAGCTGACTCGGAAAGATAAAAAATTCGTATGGAGCGAGGAATGCGAGAAGAGTTTCCAAGAACTCAAGAGAAGACTTATTTCAAGACTGTTACGCAATACCATCCTGGTTCGGATGGATTTGTTATATCTGACTATGCTTGAGTGCAAAGGGTTAGGATGTGTTCTCATGCAACATGGGAAAGTCATAGCCTATGCCTCGCGAAAACTCAAAGAATATGAGAGGAATTATCCTACTCATGATCTAGAGTTGGCAGCAGTCGTATTCGCGTTGAAAATTTGGAGACACTACTTGTATGGGGAGAAAGTGGAGATTTATACGGACCATAAAAGCCTCAAATATTTCTTCACCCAAAAAGAACTCAACATGCGGCAACGACGTTGGCTTGAACTATTGAAAGATTACGATCACACTATTCAATATCATCCTGGAAAAGCAAACGTAGTAGCTGACGCTTTGATTAGAAGATCATATGCGAGTACGAGTGCGATATTGTCAATGCAAAGGCCCATTCTGTATGACTTGCAAAGGATGGTGGTAGAATTAAAGACTCCAGGGACCCACATGATGATGACGAATATACGAGTAGAACCGACTTTAATCAATATAGTTAAAGCTGCTCAAGCTACGGACCTGGGGATGATACGTATGAAGAAGAAAGTGCAAAAAGGAGCTATTCCAGAAGCAAGAATCGATGAAGAAGGAATACTTCGAGTCAACTCCAGACTTTGCATTCCTAACGATTCTAACTTGAAGTATAGAATCATGATGGAGGCACACAACACACCATTTGCAATCCATCCTGGGAGTACCAAAATGTATCATGATATTCGACACACATTTTGGTGGAACAATATGAAGAGAGAGATCGCGGAGTTTATCTCGAGGTGTTTAACCTATCAACGTGTAAAGGCGGAGCATCAAGTGCCAAAAGGTCCATTGCAACCACTTGAGATTCCGGAATGGAAGTGGTAACACATTACTATGGATTTCGTTACGGGTCTTCCCAAAGTTTCTCAAAGCATAGATGCGATTTGGGTCATTGTTGATAGATTGACCAAGTCGGCTCATTTCTTACCTATACGAGAAACTTATACACTTGAACGTCTTGCTCGTATGTACATAAATGAAATTATAAGACTGCATGGTATGCCAGTATCCATATTTTCTGATTGAGACCCAAGATTCACTTCATAATTTTGGGTTAGCTTGCAGAAAGCTATGGAGCGCGGATTTGATTGATTGGTCAAAGATACCATCCTCAAAGCGGACGGAAGCAATCGGAAAGGACTATTCAAACCCTTGAAGATCTATTAAGACTCTGTGTCCTAGATTTCAAAGGAAGTTGGGATAAGTACCTGCCACTGGTGGAATTCTCCTACAACAACAGTTATCAAGCAAGTATAGGCATGGCTTCATTCGAGGCGTTGTATGGACGAAAGTGTCATACTCCAGTATGCTGGGATGAGGTGGGAGAAGTAACGTTATTGGAACCAGAATTAGTACGCATGACTACAGAAAAGGTCCAAATGATTCAGCAACGTATTCAAACCTCACAAGATCGACAAAAGAGTTATGCTGATCTTCATCGAAAGGACGTGGAATTTAATATTGGAGATCATGTACTGTTACGTATTGCTTCATGGAAGGGAGTTACAAGATTTGGAAAGAGAGGAAAGCTCAATCCACGATTTGTTGGTCCATTTGAGATTCTTGACCGAATAGGAAATGTGGCTTATAGACTCGCATTACCTCCAAGTATGTCTTGTGTTCATAATGTTTTTCACATATCTATGCTTCATAAATATGTGAAAGACCCGAACCATATTATTGCGTTAGAACCAGACGAGATAGCCGAAGATTTAACGTACGAAGAAGTACTTGTTAAGATCTTGGATAGGAAAGAGCATGTCCTACGCACCAAGGTTATACCACAAGTTAAGGTTTTGTGGAGAAACCATGTTATTGAAGAAATGACCTGGGAGTTGGAATCAAAAATGAAAGCGAGGTATCCTCACCTTTTTGAAACACCAGGTACGTATGTCAATTTCGATGACGAAATTTCATGAGGGGAGGTTGTAAGACCCCAAGTTATTATAAATAAAATCGAATTTCCACTAATTATTATTGTGAATAATAATGTATTAATTTGATATAATTCTCTGGTTATGGGTGAAATGTGCAAATTTTGCAAAATAAGCAAGTAGTTATAAAATAATTATTGTTGTCGGAGAATATTCGTTTGGTCGTGGAATATTCTTGTTGTCGGGGAATATTCGTACGACGGCGCAGTCATTTGTGGGCCCCATAACAGAATAATTGTCGGATGAAGAAAGCGACAAGTTTGAGTTTTTATAAATACTTGGCGTAGTTATTACCGTTAACCTTGTTGGAATACCCGGTGGTTAAAAATGATGAATACACGTGGTTGCACAAAGAGCATTGCGGTATTTACACGAGATTGTTGAATTATTGATTCTTACTTAAGAAGGCACTACTCAATAATTGTTACAGTAATTAATGTTCAATATTTTATTTTATTGGTTCAATAATTGTTGTGTTGATATTTTATATTATTGTTGTTTCAATAATTGTCACTACACAATATTTTCCATTATCAGATCAATAATTCATATTATTGGAATAATATTATTAGATAGCATTATTGGCAATGTCTAGAAAGTTTTGTCAAGGAGAGGTTTGGTCACCTAATTGTGCGCCAATAAGGAGAAATCCTTATTGGAAAGCCCCCTCTTTCTTGGGAACGGCCTGGTTGTCATAAATGTGATTCTGTAATATTATTTGTGAATAATTAATTATTAGTTTATATGATAAGAAAATATTTATTTTATGTGGATATAAATGAAGAAATTTTAGTATGAATTATTTGTTGAAAATTTGGCAATTATTTCTCCGATTGAATATTCATTCAAAATATTATTATAATATTTTATAATTGTTTAAATAATAATATTATTATTATATATATATATATATATATATATATTTATGCATGTGATGATAAAAGGGCGGATATGAATTATTTTTATTTGCATGCTTTTCTAAGTTTTGGTAGGAAGGAATTTTCTGCATAAGCTTTGTCTTTTTGGTGAATGTCTAATATTTCATATCTCCTGCAAAGCTTGATTTTCAAAATTGTGGACCCTCAATTATGAAGAATAAAGGCCATTGATTGGTAGAAATGGTTGGTGGGTTTTACTGCCAAGTTTGTTTTCAAGGATGGCTCCCACCTTTATAAAAAAATATGAAAAGTTAGGCAAACATGGTTAGGCAAGGAAGAAAAAATGCAAATGTTAAAGAATACTTTGATTTTTCCTCTCGTCCATCATTGACTTACTATAAATAGAGGGATAACCCTCCTTCCTCAGTCACACCATCTCATAAATCAAAAATCCTTATTCTATAATATTGTAAGTATTTTCTTAAGTATAAGAATACTTTGAGCGTAGTTTTTCTGCAAGCTTTTCTCAGAATAATATCCGATATTCCAGTCAAATTCAGTTTCTACTAAGGTAAAGGATATTATTTTATTTCAATACTCGTAAGAAATATTATTTTCTTTTATACTCCATAGTATGAAAGGGATATTATTTCATTTCTTTTTCCTAAATTTGAACTTACTATGGTAAGTATTGCTTCTATAATTCCTGAAATGATTAGAAATTTCGTTTCATCTAATATCATTTCATAGGATTATTGGTCTGAACTTTTTTATCAAATTTGGAACTTTTCATGACTGGGTACTATTCATGAGGACTTTTCATATTTACTATTCACGGGGTCTTTTCAGCAGTCTTTCACTTTTGCATCTTGACTTGCAATCTTCGCATTCACGATTCATCATTTCACTTTGCATCGTTCAGGTGCATCGTTCACAAAAGAATTTTTTTTTCTTCTTCCAAGTTATCTGTTGTGACCCTTATTCTTAAAATTAAATCCATGTTTTGATCTTCATTCTTGAATTTTACTCCACTATAGTTTATTATGGAGTATTATTGAACTTGGATAAACTGAAATATAAATCCCTAATATTTGTCTTTCTGTCTCACTGGATTCGTTCTTTAAAATATTTTTCACCATCCTCCATCCTAAATGATGATATTACTGAATATCTTTGGCCCGTAGTGCAAAGATGAATGATTAACTGATGAATATCTTTGGCCCGTAGTGCAAAGATGAACATGTGTTGAGATGAACATGACCAACTGGTGATACAAATGAATATCTTTGGCCTGTAGTGCAAAGATGAATATTTGATTCAAGATGTATATTGATTGATGTTACAGGGATAAATTATTGATGATGGACTGTTAAATCTTAGAAGATAGTAAGATTCTTTCTCTACTTGACTCTTCTAATGGATTGATGTTTCCACCGCAGCTTGTTGTTGATCTAAAACTTGTTGTCTATTATATTTTATCATTTTTCCTGTTGAAGACTAATGATAAATTGTTGTATATTATCTTAGTCATAATATTCTTTACTGGGCTAGTTGAGCTCACCCTTTTCCTTTTGTTCCATTTTTCTTCTCAGGAGGTGAGAACATAGCGAGAACTAAATGGGGTATGTAGTGATGGTTCAGGATAGATATATTAGTACTCCTCACTATTTTGTAAAATAGTGTATCAATAATTGTAATGAGGACTCCTTTTGAGTTTGTATACTCTCTATTAGACTATATTTGTATTCAAACTCACAGTATATGTGTTGTCGTATTTTGCACGAAAATTGTATTATTGAAGTTATAGTTGCTTTTTGTATCATGTATTTGGCGACTCAGAATGGGTGTTGTATACCTATTTTGGGGGCGTCACAATGGCTTTTTCTAATAACATTGGAAATGAACTAATTTGCAGCACATCCAGCTTCTCGAGTACCAACAATTTCAATCCGTTCCTAAAACATTGTGCTTTAAGCTCCTCAGTGTCCACCTGATGTGGAGTGAATTTTGCTAACTCGTTGAACTTGACAAAATATTCTATCACCATCATATTTTCCTGCTTCAGACTCAAAAAGTGTTCTTCCATATTTCTCTTTAGACCTCCCTTCCTTGGCGACATTATCTGATAAAAATCTTACATTAATTCTCCTTCTCTACACAGATTCTTATTAATAACACAATAAGAGAAAGAAAAAAAAAATTCTCACATAATCACATATTTATTCAAATAGCACAGTACATTTAGCACTTTAACATATACAACTATCCCTTTTTAATAAATATCAGAATTTACAACACAACTTTAAACAAAAGTTGTAATTCTCCATTCACACATAATTATTTCCAGTTCGTCAAACTTACCACACCTAGGGGTTCAGGAACTTGCCACAATTATATGAGCGTATGAACTTATCCTAGTCAGACTTTTGGCGTCCATTCGCTGAGGGGTTCAAAACATTTCATATAATTTTGAGTTATGAACTTACCATAAGTATGAGTTTTAAGAACTCAAAAATTAATCTTAATCTTATATTCATATAGAAAATAAAGATTTCATTCATACAAACATATATATTTACATATGTTCACACATCGTTCTTGATATTACAATTGTTAATATCACACACTATCAAAAGATACTATCGCTTAAACTTTAAGCTATCTACCGTCCACTCCCTTCACCAGTCTTCTTCTTATTGGGACACTTGTTTCATTCGGCTTAGGACAATATAGGGAAATATGTCCTTCCTGCTTAAAATTGAAGCACACGTTCTTCTTCATCATATATTCTCCCACGTGAGTCTTTCCACACTTACTGCAGACTTGCTTCTTCTTCGGGTTTGAACTTTCAGAATCACCGTTGTCGTTATCCCTCTTTTTCTTTTTCTTGCCTTTCTGTTGCTTGATTGTTCCTTCAGATGATCCACCACTTTCAGTCTTCATCCTTTCCACTGCGCGCTTTCACTCGTTCGTTCTTCTTCTATTATCTCGCGTAGCTTTGTAAAATCTTCCACAATTCCTCCAAGAGAAATACTTTACTCTGGAGTTCTTGGACTTCTGCAGATTCTTGATCTTTATCTCTAACTTTGGTCTTATTCCATTTCTCCACCTTAGCTTCTTCGGACTCTGCCTCCTCATCACCATTCAGATACATCTCAGGATAATCGTCATGATTGCTCCCCAGATTGACCATAGGTTCATCTTCTCCCACCTTCTCAGCTGATTCGCTTTGCGCTGGCACCTCGGTTACTGGCACAGGTGCAACAGCCGCTAGAATCTCCGCACTCATTTCATCTTCTCCAAACATCCTACAATCAGTCTAAATGACTTGATTAATACTTCTCCAGTACGAACTTCTCACACTATGTGTCCACATATCTCACTATCGATATATTTCGACAATCCCTCACTTAGTACTCTAAATGAGTTTTCTCTATCTCGCGTATGCTTAGAATCCTAGGGTTTTCCCCACCCCACTTAAGGTTTATAACCTATAACTCTACTATTAACTTGTGACGCCTTGGTCACTACAGCTTTGATACCAACCTATGACACCCCAAAATTTGGGTTACCTGACCCCCGAGTTTGGTGTTCACAATCCACAATATAATAACATCTAACTACCCATTCATATAGAAATAGTAATACATAAGTCATTAACAGAGATTGTTAATACATTAGTCCCAGGTTCTCTAACCTTAACATTACAAACATACCCTTTAGATAAACAAAAAGGGTTTACAAACATAACATAATAATAAGTTTATTATAACTACTCCATCATTTTGCCTTTATTCTTCACAGCACCTTCTGCAACTTCGTCCCTAGCTGAAAAGTTTTATTTAGCAAGGGTGAGCAACAAATTTGCCACGCAAGTTAAGACATACAATGAATATATACGAATCAAGAATATCAGACTCTCTAATTTGATGTAATGATACCAAAGTTTGGGGAACTTTGAATTAGCTGAACAATTCGTTAATAAATAATAAGTCTTCTCGTATTCTAGGCAATGCAATAATCTGATAATAAAAGAGTATAACGCTTTCAAAGTTTCTACGATATTCTATTGAATAAACAAGAATCAATTCTACGCAATAACAAAGTGGAATGTTTTCCAGATTTATGCTGAGTGATCCATTGGATCTAGAACTTCTCTTCTCGGGTATCTATCAAAGATTTACTTTGATACATACGCAGGTGTATCAGATAACCATAATGATTAAATCATACCCCTCTACAAGTATAACAAGTGATCAACTTTATTATACCCTATATTATGCATAATACTTAACAGTGCGCAATGGCTGAATATACGACCTAAAATGTTCCTTTTATATAAAAGGTTGTTCTTCTCAGTCTTTGAATCAAAATTTGATTTAACAAAGAAATGCAATGATTTCAATATCTAATCACTTCTCTTCTCAAACCTATCAAGTTTTGCTTTTTCGATCTAGCCGAAACAACTGGTATTGATCTATAAATAATAACTGAATTCCCTTCTCTTCTCTTCCTTTCTTGAACCTATCAAGTTCTAACAAATGTTCGTCTAGCCAAAACAATTAGCTAAGACATGTTTCAATACGATTAAACAATAGACAAAATTTAATTGTATTATTTGAAATCAATAATAGCTTCTACAGATGTGAATAACCAACAACAATTATTCTACAAGTATATTCTTAGAATCACTAATTCAATTTAAATTAATAATTATGCACTAACTGCAAATAATCAACAATAAATTCTTGGACGTGGTCTAATCAACAATAATTAACCACTATAATAATTGAATAAATATAACTCAATGTTGAGTTAGGAAACTTGCCTTCTTCGCTGATTACAGCTATACAATATAATTATCTGCTTTCAAAAGACCTCTAACCAATAATATCGGTCTCACAATTAGCACAATAATTTATAATCACGTAACACTGTATTCTACAGTCAAACTTCTCCTATGCACATTACCACATAACCACATTAGTGTTTATAACCTATATAAACACTTAACAAGTCTAACTAATTTAGTCCAGTTTGGACTTGATACTATTTCTGTTGTTCGGTCACTCTATCAAACAATTAACACATTGATTGTCAATTAAACTTCAGTCTCTAAGCTTCAATATTATTTTAGATAAGTTAAATATCGTTTATAATATTTTTTCTAAGCTTTTAATAATTTATAAACAATTATTATAATTTATAATAATTTTTCAAACATCGTAATCATTTTAAATGATTTAATTATGAAATAATCTTATCATTATTAATATTTAATAATAAAAAATATTAATAGCATACTTGTCAAAATATTAAAGTTATTATTAATAACTTAAAAATATTTTTAAATCATCAATATTCTACTTAAATAATTTTTAAATTAATTAAAATCATTTTTAAACTATCACCATTAATATTTAAATATTAATGAATTTATTATCAAAATTCTAAAAGTTATTAATTATAACTTCAATTATTTTTAAATCAATAAAATCATTTTTATCTTATTTATTTAATTTAATAATTAAATAAATCTAATATCATTAATATTAATTTATTAATAAAAATTCTCCAAAAATATTGAAAGTTACATTTTATAACTCAAAATATTTTTAAATACATTATTCTTATTTAAAATGATTTTTATAATATTAAATCATTTTCCTCTAATTTATTTAATACACTAATTAAATAAATTAAATATCATTAATATTCAAATAATTATAAATATTAATGAAAAATGTCCCAAATAATTAAAAGTTATTTTTCAGAATTTCAAATGATTTTTAAAACCATTTTTAGTAATTTTTATAATTTATCTCTATTTTAAAGCATTTTCTGGAATATTCAGAAAATAAAATAAATAAAACCGTCGTTATAGCCTTTTAGCGACACTTAGCGTCGCTGTTGGTGTTCTTGAGCCTCAGGGATAAATAAGGTTTTGGTGTCATTTTAACATCTTTGAGGTCAGGTTTTTCATTGTGGTTCTAGAAACTTTTTGTTATAATCGAATAACTGTACTTTCAAAAATTTACAAAATGGTCACTCCGTCCAATTTTCCGTCCAAAAATCGTTAAGAATGCTGACTGTGCAAGTTGACTTGACTTTTTTGCTGACGTGGAACATAGAAACAATTCTAAAACTAATAATAATAATAATACTAATAATAATAAAAACGTTAATTTTAAAATATTTAAAAAACGTTAATTTTCTTAAAAAATTTAAAAAAACGTTACTTTTCTAAAAAAAAATTGAAAAGCGTTACTTTTCTAAAAAAAAATAAAAACCTTAGATTTCTAAAAAAATTTAAAAAACCTTAATTTTCTAAAAAATTTAAAATTTTACATTTTTATAAAAAAATTAACGTTTTTTTTAAAAAAAACAAATTTTTTTTTTAAAAAATATTAGTTCGATTAAAAAAAAAATTAATGTTTTTCAAAAATTAAAAATTACATTTTTATAAAAATTAACGCTTTTAAAAAAAAGAGTCTTTTTTAAAAAATTGAATTTTAGAAAAAAAATTTAAAAATAGAATTTTAAAATTATTACTATTAATAGAATTTTAAAACGTTAAATTTTTTAAAAAGCGTTAATTTTAAAAATTTTAAAAACGATAATTTTCTAAAAATATTAAAAAAGCGTTACTTTTCTAAAAAAATTGAAAACATTACTTTTCTAAAAAAATTAAAAATGTTAAATTTCTAAAAAAATTTAAAAAACGTTAATTTTCTAAAAAATTTAAAATTTTCATTTTTTTATAAAAATTAACGTTTCTTAAAAAAGCAGTCTTTTCTTAAAAATATTAGTTCGGTTAAAAAAAATTAACTTTTTTTAAAAATTAAAAATTACATTTTTATAAAAATTAACGTTTTTTAAAAAAGCAGTTTTTTTAAAAAATTGAATTTTAAAAAGCGAAATATTTTTAAAAAATTCTTTTTAAAATTAATGCTTTTTTTTTTAAAAATTTAAAATAGAATTTAAAATTATTACTATTAATAGAATTTTAAACGTTAATTTTTTTTTAAGAAAAGCGTTAATTTTTAAAAATTTAAAAAAACGTTAATTTTTTTAAAAAATAAAAAAACGTTACTTTTCTAAAAAATTTAAAAATATTACTTTTCTAAAAAATTTAAAATTTTATGTTTTTATAAAAATTAACGCTTTTTAAAAAAGCAGTCTTTTTTAAAAATATTAGTTCGCTTAAAAAATTAACATTTTTAAAAATTAAAAAATTCTATTTTATAAAAATTAACGTTTTTTAAAAAAGCGACTTTTTAAAAAAATTGAATTTTAAAAACAAATTTTTTAAAAAATTCTTTTTAAAATTAATGATTTTTTAAAAAAATTTAAAAATAGAATTTTAAAATTATTACTATTAATGGAATTTTAAAAGCGTTATTTTTTAAAAAAACATTGAAAACGTTACTTTTCTAAAAAAAAAATTGAAAACATTACTTTTCTAAAAAAAATTTAAAAACGTTAAATTTCTAAAAAAATTTAAAAACGTTAATTTTCTAGAAAAAATTAAAATTTTACATTTTTTAAAAATTAACGTTTTTTTTAAAAAAAACAGTCTTTTTTTAAAAATTATTAGTTCAGTTAAACAAAATTAACGTTTTTTAAAAAATTAAAAAAATTCTGTTTATAAAATTAACGTTTTTTAAAATTATTACTATTAATAGTATTTATTATTATTATTATTATTATTATTATTATTATTATTATTATTATTATTATTATTATTATTATTAGTTTTGGAATTGTTTAGGTGAAGTAGTTAATAGTTTTGGTCATTTGTCTATAATAATCAATCTGCTTGTCTTTTGATTGTTCCACGTAAACCAAAAAGTCAAGTCAACTTACACTGATCGGCATTCTAACGTTTTTTGGACGGAAAATCGGACGGAGTGACCATTTTGTAAATTTTTGAAAGTACAGTTATTCGATTGTAACAAAAAAAGTTTCGGTAACCACAATAAAAATCGGACCCCAGTACAGTGACCAAAACCTTATTTATCCCTTGAGCCTCAAGAACACTGACAGCCGGCAGTACAAGGGTCCACGTTTGACTAGCTATTAATCTCAATCCATTTTGTTTCTGGGTCATGTTAATCATTCATCATCCAAGCCAAAAATAACATAACATCACAATACAGAGCGTCAAAGTGGCTGTCAGAAGTTTTTTGGGCTTTCTGGGTTACCCAAAAACCCAGATAGCTTCGACTGCCCACTTTGCAATTCAATTTCCTTTCGGTTTTGGTTATTGTATTTATGTTATTAAGGTTCCAAACTAAAGTACTAATGTCAGGGAACATTTATATACCATTTAATCAGTCCAACAACATCATATACGCCAGATCCAATCCGGTCAAACCCTGTCAGAATCTTTGTTCATACCATTTCTGGTTTTTCCAGAAAGTTAATTCGTGATCAAATGGTCTAGTTTGACCATTTATTACAACCATCTTATGTGTTGTTTAAGAGATCTATTGTGACACCCCCAAAACAGGTATACATCACCTATTCTGAGTCGCCAAATACATGGTACAGAATACAAATACAACTTAATTATACAACTGTCGTGCAAAGTATGACAAAACATAAGCTGTGAGTTTTAATACAAATATTGTCGTCTAGACAATATACAAACTCAAATTCAATATTATTACATTTATTTTCCCACTATTTCACTGAATAGTGAGGACTACTAATGCTATCATCTCAATTAAAATCACTCCAGGTTCCCGACTAGTCCCTGCTACGTTCTCATTTCCTAAAGAGAACACTGAAAGTAAAAGGGTGAGCTCAACTAGCCCAATAGAAAATATTATGACTAAGATAATGCAGAATATATTATCGTTAGCCTTCAACAGTGTTAAACTGATATAATATAACAACCATCAAGTTTAACTTCAGCAGAACAAGCAATCCATTAAAAGAGTCGAGTAGAGAATAAAATCTACTATCTTTTATGATTTAAAAGGTTTTTCATAACCTTTATCGCTGGGACTCAGCTTAATAAATAATCCACATCACCGAATCACCCCTACACTACGGCCAAAGATATTCTTTAGTATCACGACCACAATTATCCATGCACTACGGGCCAAGAATATTTGTGTATTCATTAATGGTCATGATCATGCCAACAACTGTCCATCAATGCACTACGGGCCAATGATGACTTTTACCACATCATTTGTAACATTACGGTTATGATTACACCGAATAATCTTTGGTCATAATCATACCAAGTCCATCTATGCACTACAGGCCATATATGACTTTCAACAAAATATAAACATGAAGATGATGACAATGATATAAAAATTCAATAAAACAAGTTCAAGAATTATTTTATC
This sequence comes from Panax ginseng, assembly GCA_020205605.1. Classification (NCBI taxonomy): domain Eukaryota; kingdom Viridiplantae; phylum Streptophyta; class Magnoliopsida; order Apiales; family Araliaceae; genus Panax; species Panax ginseng. The sequence continues at coordinate 86,087,779 of CM035136.1, read as the reverse complement.
CAGGAATCAATAACGCCCAAATTGTCAACATGATACTGCTTTGTGGAGTAAAATTCAAGAATGCTCAGAAGAATATTTCAATGAAAAGATACTGGATGAAGCGCAAATATCAAGGATATTCCACTAATTTCATGGAGTATAGAAGCCAAAACTTTAACCAACTGAGTATGAATGGAATAACAAAAGAAATCACCAGGCATGCGATAGATCCCATGACAGTAAAAGTTATTCCAATGAATAATAAATAATGGAATCAGTCCGGCGTAAAAACGCATGCACGGGATATTCCAGCGAGAATAATAAAGAGCGGAATCAGTCCCCGTGAAAATGCATGCATGACAGGATATTCCAATGAGAATAATAAAAGATGAACCAGTCCGATGTAGAACGATGCATGGATGTTCCAACAGAATGATAAATAATGGAACCGGTCGGCGTAAGCGCATGCACAGGATGTTCCAATGAATGATAAAGAATGGAATAATGAAGAATTTCACCAAGTATAGGGTGGCAGCGTATCTGAGTTATTCCAATAGAATAATAAATAATGGAATAACAGAAGTTCTCTTCATGGATAAGAAAGAAATAATACTCCCTACTTTGGAAAAACTGGATACTGGAATAGTGAGGTAGCAGACTTCTCTTCTTTTTTCTCTCTATAATTTCTCTCTATAATAATTGCTCTAAAGCTTTTTTGAATTGGTGAGAAATGAAGGAAGAATGAGCTTCTATTTATAGGAAAATATAGTTTCGATAATTGCACGTTTTGGGGCTCAAAAAATTATAATACAATACCTCCAACTTTTCTTTCATTTTTAATTTAGTCCTGCAAGTATTATTAAACTTGCACCACCTCCCCTAATAGTAAATAATGTGAATCAATAGTTCAATCATGTGAATCAATAGTATAATCATGTGAAAAATACGAATTACAGTATAGTACCTCCATCTATACCTCCATTTTTAACTTAGTCATGCCAGTATTATCAATCTTGCACCAATTCCCCTAATAGTAAATAATGTGATTCAATAGTACACACATGTAAACAAATAGTTATATAAGCATGTGAATTGGTAGCAATTAATTGCTCATTTATCCGATAAATGACCCGATTTATCAATATAACCCCTAGACATCAATTATCATCGGAATAGATGTCGATTTCCACTAACACTAATAATCCCAACACAATGGAACTATCAAAATTCATTTTTAATCAACACAACTTATTCATCATTAATATTATAACTCACAATATTTAACAACCAGGTCGTTCCCAGGAAAGAGGGGGCTTTCGATAAGGATTTCTCCTTATTGGCGCGCAATTAGGTGACCAAACCTCTCCTTGACAGAACTTCTAGACATTGTCAATATTGCAAATAATAATATGAATAACTTTGTCGTCTCAATTATTGATTTAATAATATAAAATATTATGTCAATGATACTGTGACAATAATTGAATCAATAATATGAGAGATATGATGCAGCAATTACTGTAGCAATAATTGAGTATAACTGAGTGACTTCTCACGTAAGCATCAATAATCAATACCGTGTGCTACTATGCAACCACGTATTACTGTACTTTTAACACCGGGTGTTTCAACAGTTAACGGTAAAACTTCCGCTGTTATTTTCATAAAGTATTTTTGTCGTTTTCTCAATCCGATAATAATTCCGTTGTGGGGATCCACTAATGATTGTGCCGTTGTACGAATATTCCCTGTTAAAATGAATATTCTCCGACCAATCGAATATTATATAACAACTTGCGTACTTTGAAAAATTTGTAAATATTACCCACAACTATAACATTATATCAAATCCACACCATAATATTCAAAAATATATTTCGAGAAAATTTAATCTTTATTCAAAAAGTTGGGGTCTTACATCTACTAGCATAGATCTAGAGTCCAACTAACAAGCTACAAACTGGTTACAACAACAACATCATAAAACAAAAATCCTGACAGATCTGGAAGCTTGAAATCATTGTCAGACGCTAATCATGTATTTCTAGGTTACCGAGATTTCACCCAGTCAACGGGTTTTGACTGTTAATAACGCATGATCTAGACATCAAATGACCCTGATTCCACTTATAGATTAAAGAACACATACCAGGCTACAAATTACAACTTTAAAACAACAACTATCATAAACGAACAAAGATCTGTGGCCACTGCCATTGCTTGTCAGACCACTAAGAATGCCCAAGAACAGATTTTAAAAAACATGGTTTTTACCCACTTTGATGCTATGGATCCATGATGGATCAACATAGATCATCTAAAAACATCTTATAACACAAGATTAAACACTTAAACACAAATTTTTTCTTAGCAACATGGATCAAAAATAAAATTAGGTTTATACCTTCTAGCTTTAAATTCTTGATCTTAGCTCTCCAATCTGATATTGGTTGATCAAGGGACTGTTCTATGACTGATCTTCTTGCTATTTTTGGATGTACTAATCTCTCTCTTAATCTATATATATTGTAGATGTTGCTAGATCTGATGTTGGCTGGATGATTTGGCTCGATTTTTGTGTCACCAAGTCAATTGAGTTGGTCACCTACCACAATTATACAAAGATTTGCAAGCTAGCTTATTAAAGAATGAAAAAGGGCATTTTGGTCATTTGTATTTGTATTTTAATGGCATTCTTGACAATTTCACAAACCCTTCGGGTTTAACCCTAAGGTTCTAACCCTTAGGTTTTAAAAACTCCAATTCTAGAATTTTCTAATTAGGGTTTAAAAATAGAAAATTAAGAATTTCAAAAATGTAATTAGAGTTTTAAATAGAAATTAATATTTCTAAAGTATAATTAGGGTTTCCTAATTATATTAACACATAATAATCACTTTAGGCTTGCTAATTAGGATTAGGGTTTCCTAATTAGAAAAATAAAATTTCTAAATTACAATTAGGGTTTGTAAAATAGAAATTACGATAACTAAAATATAATTAGGGTTTTCTAATCATATTTAAGTTTAATAAACACATTAAGCTTACTAATTAGGATTAGGGTTTCCTAATTAGGGTTTTAGGATTCCCGAATATAAAATTATGATTTCCCGGCTTTCGATTAGGGTTTCTAACGGTACGTTAGGGTTTCTAATCCTGAGATTAGGGTTTTTAATCTCTTATTAGTGTTTATTAATTTTAAACCTTATCCGATCAATCATTGATCAATATCTGTATACAATACAAACACATACTCTTTAATATAATTATTTTAATTATATTTTCTATCGAATCCCTATCCAGAAATTAGGGTTAGGGTTTCTAAAGCTGTTAAGCACAACTCTACTCTAAATTTATTAGTCAATACACAAATTGTCCTTCTCGAGACTCTTATCACAGATACTTGTCGCAAAATTGATAATCAATATTAATATCAATAAAAAAAAAATTATTCGTAAAATTTTAATTATTCGAAATCCCTGGTTATCACAGCAAGACACCACGATCATGATTGTAGTGCATCATCTGTCTGCATCAGAAGCATCGAGCTTTGTCCATTTGTTTAAGAATAAATTACAACAAATATGGAATGGATTATAGACGTTGAAACTCTCTGGAATCCCAATGACCCAACACTCATCCTTAGTATATAACAAAAAAACGTATTTAGGAAGCTTAGGAAAGTACTACATGTCAGTTGAAAATACCTTTTCAGGTTAGGTGAGATAGCAGTCTGCTGTGTCAGTGGGCCAGATGGTTAAATAGAAGATTTGCAGAAAGTCACCATCAGTGCTCAAAAATGTCAAATACAATTAATGCTTCAACGAATGTCTTCAAACGGATACATTTCAAAGGCACCTTATATTCAAATCAGATGTAGATACAAGATGCAAGCAAGTACATAATGAAAAGCTGAAGAACACTCAACGCTCAACTCTACGATCTGAAAAGAAAGCTTGCTCAGCTACTCAGTTCTTTCGAACACAAGCTTAACGGCAACTGAGTAGCACCATTCAAGAACTCAACTATCATTAAGTGAAGTAAGAAGTTCCAAGTATGCTGGACTTGAAGAGTTCTAAGTGAACTAAGAAGCTCCAAGACTACTGGTCTTGAAGGAATCTGTGAGATTCAAAGATTGTAAAGATATCCTTAATGGATTTCCTACTCGAGGAGTAGAAGAGTGGACTAGGAGCCTTGAGTGCTCTGAACCACTTAAATTCTCTGTGTCTTTTATATTCTTGCTTTAACTGCTATATCTGTTATAACTGCCTATGAACTACTAACTTAGTTTATCTCAAAGGGGAACAAGCAAATCATATATTCCGCTAAAATTAATTAACAAATTTGACAACGTATTTTGAAAAAGAAAATTTTAAAATATCTATTCAACCCCCCCTTCTAGATAACTATTATGCCTCTGGGAACTAACACCTTCTTCTCTAAGTGACGATTATCCTATTTTGGATAAGTTTCAGTAAATGGATATGTAATGTTGTTCTTGAGAGTCCACTATCTCTATACTAATTTCCCATCTTTCAATGATTCCTATAATCAAATAAAAGTGCCACAACACATGTTTAGATCCAAGATGAGACTTAGGAAATATTCCTAGTTTTGTAATGAACTTTTCATCCAAACAATCAACTTACAGCTTCATTTATAGCTATATACTTTGTCTTTATCACTAAACCATCAATTCTTTGTTGTTTGAAACCTTTTCAATTCACTGCACCACCGTTCAAGGTAACACCTTACCCTAAAGTGGATTTGTTGTCTTGGTCAGTCTGAAAAAACTTGAGTCTGTTAAGCCCTCTAGTTTTAATTCAGACTCACCATAAAATTTAATCACATCCTTAGTGTCGGTTAAGTACTTTAATCAGGTCTCGTACATTTTATTGCATACATGATAGTTACTCATGCGATCTCTCTTTTAGGAATCTATGGGAAATATTATGGGAAATATTAAGAGAGATACACTCCAGGGCTCATGAACATGAGACATCTCTTGGAGTTTGCCATGCTAAACGAATTTAACATCAAATGAATATACGTTCCTTAGGTTAAGCCAAACATCCTTTTAAATCTATCTATATAGATTTTATCCCTAATTACGATACTCTTCCCAAATCATTCGTGGAGGAATGTTTAGACAACTTTATCTTTACTGATTGTAGCATTATATCATCATATAATACTAGGAATGTCAAGACGCTCCCACTGAACCTTTTGTCCACACTAGGTTCATTCTTGTTTTTAATAAAATCAAACTCTTTTGATTATCTCATCAAAACAAATGTTCCGTTTTTGAGAAGCTTGCGTCAATCTATTTCTCTGAGTGTCTATAACTTTTACCTCATCGTATGTAACTGGATCATCATCTTTATGATGCGTACCTCATCATCATAATCCATGATGAATCCATACCTCTCAGGTATCTTCGGTACTATTCCAGATTTACAATTCGGTTGTGGTATAATAGGTCTATCTACAGGTTCCTCTTATTTGACTTATAGTGATTTGTGTTTCTTGAACTCTTCAAGATCTATTATCCTCCAACTAGCTCCTTCAATGATAAAAACCTTTATCTTAAAAGGTAGCATGTTTCGTAACAAACACCTTTTGCTAAGTAGGATTATAGAACATATACCCTAAACTTACTTTAGGATGTCCCACAAATATGTACTTGTGACGCCCCCAAAATAGGTATACATCACCCATTCTGAGTCGCCAAATACATGGTACAGAAATAAATAAAACTTCAGTAATATAATTATCGTGCAAAATACGACAACACATATACTATGAGTTTAAATACAAATATTATCTAATAGACAATATACAAACTCAAAAGGAGTCCTCATTACAATTATTGATACACTATTTTCCAAAATAGTGAGGACTACTACAACAACTATCCTGAACCATCACTCCATACCCCGACTAGTTCCTGCTATGTTCTCACCTCCTGAGAAGAAAAATGGAACAAAAAGGAAAAGGGTGAGCTCCACTAGCCCAGTAAATAATATTATGACTAAGATAATATACAACAAATTATCATTAGTCTTCAACAGGGAAAAATTTGATAGAATATAATAGACAACAAGTTTTAGATCAACAACTGCAGTAAAAACAACAATCCATTAGAAGAGTCAAGTAGAGAATGAATTCTACTATCTTCTAAGATTTAAAAGTCCATCATCAATATTTTATCCCTGTAACATCAATCAATATACATCTTGAATCAAATATTTATCTTTCCACTACAAGCCAAAGATATTCATTTGTATCACCAGTTGGTCATGTTCATCTCAACACCTGTTCATCTTTGCACTACGGCCCAAAGATATTCATCAGTTAATCATTCATATTTGCATTACAGGCCAAATATATTCAGTAATATCATCATTTAGGACTGAGGATGATGAAAAATATCTTAAAGAAAATGAATCCAGTGAGATAAAAGATCAAAGATTAGGGATTCGTACTTTAGTTTGTCCAAGTTCAAAAATACCTTATAATAATCAATTGTGGAGCAAAATTCAAGAAGGAAGATCAAAACATGGATACAATCAAAGATAGTAACCATAATTCGTGAATAGTACCATATTCGTGAATAGTGCCGTATACGTGAATAGTGTCGTATACGTGAATAGTAACCATAACATGAAAAAGGTAGAAATTCCACAATAAAATCCATATCAATATTTCGGCATAATGATATTGAAGAAAATAATATCATTTACGAAAAAAATAACATCTCTTACCTCAAAAGAACAGTACTTCTGACTGAAATATCAGGTATAAGGCTGAAGGAAACTTGCACTGAATAGTAACTCACAAAGTATCTAAATACTCACAAAATACACTCGATAATATAGAGAGAGAAAGCCAATCTTTGTGGTTGGCGAGCATCTTTTGCATAATCTTCTTGATGTTTTTGTTAGCCGCTTCAACAACGCCGTTCATCTTCGGATGATAGATGACAGAGTTAAGATGTTTGATGTGGAATTTACTGCATAATTCCTCCATCATTTTGTTGTTGAGGTTCTTAGCATTGTCTGACACAATCACCTCTTGTTGTCCATATCGACAAACGACATTGTTTCTGATTAAAACAATGATGACTTCTTTGGTAACCCTGGGGAAGGAGGCTTCCTTTACCCACTTGGTGAAGTAGTCGATCATGGTGAAGATAAATCGATGTCCATTACTGGCTTTAGGCTCAATGGGCCCAATAACGTCCATTCCCCACATTGAGAAGGGCCAAGGTGAACTCATATTGTGGAGTTCCCGTGGAGGGGCGTGTATAGCATTCCCATGAATCTGGCACTGATAGCATCTCCTGACGTGGTCATTACAATCAGCTTTGAGAGATTGCCAATAATGTCCTGTCCTGAGGACTTTCTTGACAAAGAGGGGGCCACTCATATGGGGGCCACAGACTCCACCATGGATTTCATCCATAAGCCTTTAGGCTTGATCTTTGTCTAAACATCTGAGGAGACCTAGTCCTGAATCTCTTTTGTAGAGCGCATCTCCACTCAGGTAGAATTTCATAGCAATTCGATGGATCCGCCTTTTCTCAGTCGGGCTCGCCTCAACGGGTGTAGATTCATCTCGTAGATATTCCTTGATATGCTGATACCAAGGATGCTGGATGGGAGGTAGGTCATCTGATACTTCTCCAATGTAATTCCCATAGGCTGGGGCCTTATGCAGGGAAATTGTGACGCTTGGCAAATGTCCCTTGTCTGATATGGGATAAGTGGATTTAATATACACGAATCGATATTCATTTCAAGTTTAAATTCGTACTTATCTTCTTGTTTTGTGTTCGTTTTCACTTATTTCATGTTATTTTACGTGTAGGGTGGTTATGGATGCAAGTGGTGAAGAAAGACGGAGTTTGGAATGAAGTTGGAAAAATGCATGAGGAAGCAAAAGTTTTTTAGCAGAGTACTAACTCGATGGGGCGGGCGTGTTTTACCTTGTACCCCCCACCGGGGCGGGGGTCTCGAATCCTGAAGTGTCCTGTTGGTTTTTGAAGACTGCTGCTACTTGGATTGTTGATGTTTTGTGAGGCGCTTGGACTCTAAATAGGGGGATCTCGACCAGAACAGGAGAGAGCTTAATATTACGTTGCAAAAAACAATTCACAGAAGACAAGAAGGAAATTTATGAAGATTAATCTCAGTTTTTCTAAGCAAGCGTTGGAGGAGTGTTTCAAGGAGATTTTCAAGACGATTGCGATTCTAGGCGACGTGAAGGGTGTTGTTCAATATTCTTCGTCTTAGCCTATTATTTGTGATTGAAAGAATGATTTCCATGATTTATTCAGTGTTTATTTCTTTTATTATGAACTAATTCATTTTTTAGGCTTATGATAGATCTTTGAGTGAATCTATGATTTTGTAAACTTTGATTTCCAATTTAATAAGCTATTTCCAGTTTATCTATATTAATTTGAGCGTGAATCTATGAGTTGCCTGATCAACAATTCTTTGTGGATTTGTTTGGAATCGAGAAAGGATATTCAAATCTAGACCTAGTTGATATAGCACGTGTTCATGAATTTTGTGAATAGCTTAATCTTGATGAATGTTAAGGTAGAGATATGCTTGACATCACATGTAATCGGATAGAGAACTTGTTCTTAAACCTTCTTTAATTGTAATTCACATAGAGATATAGTGAGTTAGTTTCTTAAGGTGTTTAACGGATTTCTATCTTAATTATGGATTGACGTTAATACGGTATTAGTGCATCGAGAGGTGGTTAATACTACGTTCGTGTTCTTGATTAATAAACTGGGATAGTGAATTGAATTGGAATAAAGGTGTTAAAATCAGAGTGAAGCTTAGGATGAAATCATAAGTCTAATTCTCCATTAATTGTTTGAAATTCTGGATTTTGATATTAGTGATTGTTTTGTGATAGTTTATTTATTTATTAATTTAGTTTCTATAATTTTAAACCATTGATTTGAATAGTTTAATAGAATTAGGATTAATAGAAAATTGATAATTGTGAAGTTAAAATTCTTGATAATTTGTCCTCGTGGGAACGATACTTTATTCATTACTATATTACTTGTTGACCACGTACACTTGCATGTTTTGCACGTATCGATTTTGCCCAACAAGTTTTTGGCGCCATTGCCGGGGACTAATTAGTATAAATCTTAATAGTTTTACAATATCAGTTTAATTAATCCACTTTTACTTAGACATTTTTATTTTTGTTTTTTTTCTTCTATTTCAGGTGTGGAAGCAGTTTATGCAAACTCGGTCCAAAAATCCAGATTTGCTGCCTTTTGACGACAACATTGAGAAAAGGTTTCAAAGGTTGAGCAAGTGGATCAAGGAAACGAAACAAGAAATTGAAACACCTGAGAAAGAAGAGGAAATGGCAGCCGAAGATCGAAAAGCATTAAGGGACTACGCCACGCCCAAGGTGACTGAACTGCAATCAAGCATCACCAGGCCCGCAATAGCAGCGAATACATTTGAAATTAAGCTAGGGATGATACAAATGATTCAGAATTTAGTTCAGTTTGGGGGATTGGCAAATGACGATCCGAACGAGCATCTAGTCAATTTTTTGGAACTGTGCGACACCTTTAGGTTCAATGGGGTGTCGGATGAAGTTGTGAAACTTCGATTGTTCCCATTCTCTTTACGGGACAAGGCGAAGAGCTGGTTACATTCTTTACCATCCGGTTTGATAACTACATAGGAGGATTTAGCTCAGAAATTCCTCGCAAAATTCTTTCCACCCCGTGGCGCAAAGATGAGAAGCGAGATAACGATGTTTGAGCAATGAATATGGGAGTCGTTATATGAGGCTTGGGAGAGATACAAAGAATTTCTCAGAAAATGCCCACATCATGGATTGCCCAAGTGGCTGCAAATGAACACCTTTTACAACGGGTTACATGGGAATCTCAGGACAAGTATTGATGCAGCGTCAGTCGGAGCATTCATGGCTAAGAGTTACGAGGAAGCATACGACTTGATTGAAACCATGGCGGCTAATAACTACCAGTGGCCCACAACAAGAATGACACAAGCAAAGGCAGCTGGGGTGTTAGAAGTAGATAGTATGACAGCGATGCAAGCACAAATATCTGCACTTTCGAAGAATTTGGAGTCGGTAACGGCAGCACAAGCACAACAAACACAGCAAGTGGCAATAATATACGAGTTGTGCGCGGGAGAGCACCCAACGGAACAATGTGCAATTAATCCAGCAGCTGTGCAGTTCATCGGCAATTACAACAGAATTCCGCAAAACACATATCAGAACACATACAATCAAGGAAATAGGAATCATCCAAATTTCCCATGGAGCAACAACCAGCAAAATCAAGCTTCACGACAATCATATCCACCAGGATTTCAGAACCAGCAATAATCAGCTCAATATCAAGAAAGGAAATCCGATATGGAGGAAGTGTTGACAAAATACATGACTGGCACCGATTTGGCTATAACAAATCAAGCTATGGCTATCAAAAATCTAGAGAATCAGATAGGTCAAATTGCGTTGGCATTGAATAATAGACCACAAGGGACATTACCAAGTGACACCGAGAGAAATCCTATGGGTAATCACGAGCAATGAACAAATGTTGTTGTGTTTTAATACAAATACAAATATTGTCATCTAGACAATATCCACACTCAATGGAGTCCTCATTACATTTATTATCACACTATTTCACAGAAGAATAGTGAGGACTACTAATGCACCATCTAGGACCATCACTCTCTGTTCCCAGAGCTAGTCCCGACTTCGTTCTCATTTCACTGAAGAGAAAGTGAAAGAAAGGTGAGCTCAACTAGCCCGATAAGAAATATTATGACTAAGATAATGCGAGAATAAATTATCAATAGCCTTCAATGATATAACAAGCGATAGAATATAATAGACAACAAGTTTTAGATCAAAAAGCTGCGACGGAATAAGCAATCCATTAGAAGAGTCGAGTAAAGTATAAAATCTATTATCTTCTATGATTTAAAAAGTTTTTCATCAACTTTATATTTGAGACTCGACAATAAATAAAATCGAATCATCCTGCTCCACGACCGAGGATATTCATATAATCATCAATGGTCATGACTATACAAGAATAATCACTGGTCATAATCATATAACAACAATTTGTCCACCGATGAACTACGGGCCGATGAGGACTTTTACCACATCATTCGTCACATTACGGTCATGATTATATACCGAATAATCCTGGTCATAATCATACCAAGTCCATCTATGCACGTAAGCCAAAGATGACTTTCAACATAATATAAGCATGAGGATGATGACAATTGATAAAAGCAAGTTCAAGAATAAATTTTAAAGATTTATAAGTTAATTTATCACGAACTCGATAACGTCAAATTATCGACATGATCTTTGCTTTGTGAGTAAAATTCAAGAATGCTCGGAAGAATATTTTCCATGAAAAGATCTTTGGATGAAGCGCAAATATCGAGGATATTCCACTAATTTAATTTCATGGAGTATAGAAGCGAAAGCTTTAACCATTTGAGTATAATATAATATATGAAGCGCAAATGGATTTTTCACACGCCATGCGGTAATCCGCGTATCTGAGATCATTTCCACAATTTAATAAGGAATGAATACGAAGGATCATTCACCATGCATGTGGTAATCCACATAGGCGAGTTATTCAACGAGAATAATAAAGAATGGAATAATGAAGGATTCACCGTGCATGCGATGGTATGCGATGAATAATAAATAATGGAACCCGGTGCAGACGAGTTATTCCCAACAGAATAATAAATAATGGAACCCGGTCGGCGTAAGCGCGCAGACGAGGATATTAACGAATAATAAATAATGGAATAATGCGTAAGCGCACGCAGACAGGATATTAAACGACGAATAATAAATAATGGAACCGGTTAAGGCGTAAGCAGACGAGGATATTTAAACGAGAATAATAAAGAAGCGGAATATTAGAAGAATTTCACCATGTATGCGGTACTTAGCATAAGCGAGGTTATTCAATAAGAATAATAAGAATGGAATAACGGAAGAATTTCACCAAGTATAGGGTATCCAGCGTATCTGAGTTATTCAACAGAATAATAAAGAATGGAATAACGAAGTTCTCTTCATGAATAAGAAAGAAAGAATACCCCTTATGAGTACAACAAATAATATCCCTACCTTAGAAAAAGCGAATCTTTGAAGTAGTGAAGTAGCGAGAATACTTTTTCTTCTTTCTCTCTATAGTTTCTCTCTAGAGTTTCGGTGAATTAAGTAAGAAATAATGAAGGAATGAGCTTATTTATAGGAGAATGGGTGAATAGTAACTAATTCATGAGCGGTCAGTTGATTTACTTTTAAGCGGACGGTCCATATTGGTTTACTATTAAAACTTAAAAGCATGACGGTCCATCTTGATTTACTATTAAAACTTTAAACCCGGTGATCCATATTGATTTACTTATTATACTTTCCACCGGCGGTCCATATTGATTCTTATATATATCTTGACAGCAGTGAAAAATTAGCACATCTCCTCATGGAATAATATTGTACCCAAAAATGATTTGGAATGAAAAGAAATATATCTTACGGGTGAATAGTACCCGTGAATAATAACTTCGTGAATAGTAACTATGAATGAATAGTAACTCATGAATAGTAACTCGTGAATAGTAACTCGTGAATAGTAACTTCATGAATAGTAACTTCGTGAATAGTACTCTGAAACACGAAAAGTGTCCGAATACCGATTGAACAATATAACCTCGGACATCAATTATACTAACACAAATAAGTCAACACAATGGAACTATAAAATTCATCTTTAATCAACACGAACTTATTCATCATTAATATTATAATTCACAATATTTAACAACGGTCGTTTCGGAAAGGGGCTTTCAGATAAGGATTTCTCCTTATTGGTAGCATGATTAGGTGACCAAACCTCTCCTTGTGAGAACTTCTAGACATTGTCGATATTGCAAATAATAATATGAATAACTTTGTCGTCTCAATTATTGATTTAATAATATATCATATTATGTAGATGATCTTTGTAACAATAATTGAATCAATAATATGAGAGATATGATCGGCAATTCTTTGTAGCAATAATTGAGTATATTGGTGACTTCTCACGTAAGCATCAATAATCAATCACAGTGTGCTACTCTTATGCGACCACAGCGTATTTCTTGTACTTTTACTCTAGGGTAGTTCAGCGGTTTTTAACGGTAACACCTCGTAGTTATTTTTATAGAAAGATAATTTTTGTCGTTTTTCTAACTACGACAATACTTAGTTTGTGGGGTCCGATGATGATGATTGTGTCGTCGTCGAATATTCCTGTTAAAGCGAATATTTCCCGACCAATCGAATATTATATAACCACTTGCTTACTTTGCAAAATTTGTAAATATTACCCACAACTATAACATTATATCAAATCCACACCATAATATTCAAAAATATATTTGAGAAAATTATTCTTTATTCATAAAAGTTGGGGTCTTACAACCTCCCCTTCTTATGAAATTTCATCCTCGAAATTAGGGTACATATACGGTATGTCGAAGAGATGAGGATACCTTGACTTCATCTCGATTCTAACTCCCAAGTCATTTCCCTCCTCCACATCGTGGTTTCTCCTAAAACTTTGACTTGAGGTATAATCTTGGGCGTAGAACATGATCCTTCTTATCCAAGATTTTAACGAGGTAACTCTTCATACGTTAAATCTTCCTCTATCTAAATCTGGTTTAACTTTCGATAATGTGGTTGGGTCTTTCACATATTTACGTAACATAGATATGTGAAAAGCGTTATGACACGAGACATACTTGGCGGTAAAAGGCGAGTCTATAAGCCACGATTCCTACTCGCTCGAGAATTAAAAATGGGCCGATGAATCGAGGATTGAGCTTTCCTCTCTTTCCAAATCTCGTAACTCCTTTCCATGGAGCAACACGTAACAACACATGATCTCGATATCGAATTCTCGTCCTTTCGATGAAGATCGGCATATAACTCTTTTTGTCGATCTTGTGAAGTTTTTATCGTTGTCGGATCGTTTGAATCTTTTTTACGTAGTCATACGTACCAACTCCGGTCCCAACAACGTTGCTTCACCCACCTCATCCCGACATCTTTGGAGAAGCGACACTTTCTCCCATCTAGCGCCTCAAATGGAGCCATGCCGATACTTGCTTGATAAGCTGTTGTTGTAGGAAAACTCCCCATGGTAAGAACTTGTCCCAACTTCCTTTGAAGTCGAGGACACGAGTCTTAATAGATCTTGAGAGTTTGAATAGTCTCTCCATTTGCCCGTCAAATGCGAGGATGATATCGAGCTAAATAAATAAAATCCGTGCCCATAGCTTTTTGCAAACTAACCCAAAATCGTGAAGTGAATCTTGGGTCTCGATCGGAAACTATGGATCTTGGGCATACCATGCGATCTTACAATCTCATTTATATACATCTGAGCAAGGCGTTCAAGTGTATAAGTTTCTCGTATAGGTAAGAAGTGAGCGGACTTGGTCGATCTATCAACAATGACCCAAATTGCATCTATGCCTTGAGAAACCTTGGGAAGACCGATGCTTGAAATCCATGGTAATGTGCTCCCACTTCCATTACGGAATTTCAAGTGGTTGCAATGGACCTTTTGGTACTTGATGCTCGCCTTGACTCTTTGACAAGTTAAACACCTTGAGATAAACTCTATATCTCTCTCTTCATATTGCTCCACCAAAATGTATGTCGAAGATCATGATACATTTTGGTACTCCCGAGATGGATTGCAAGCGGTGTGTTGTGCGCCTCCATCATGATTTTATACTTTAAATCGGGTCGTTAGGAACACAAAAGTGGAGTTGACTCAAAGTATTCCTTCTTCATCGATTCTTGCTTAGGAATAGCACCTTCTTGCACTTTCTTCCTCATACGTATCGGCTCAGTGCGTAGCTTGGCGACTTTAACTTTATCGATTAAAAGTCGGTTTCTACTCGTATATTCGCCATCATCACATGGGTCCACAGGTCTTTAACTCTATCTCCATCCTTTGTAAGTCATACAAAATGGGCCTTTTTGTTGACAATATTGCACTTTCGTGCCGCATATGATCTTACTACTCGATCGTCGGCTACTACGTTAAACTTTACCGGGATGGTATTGAATGGTATGATCATAATCTTTTCAGCGAGTTCAAGCCAGCGTCGTTGCCGCATGTTGAGTTCCTTTTGGGTGAAGAAATATTTGAGGCTTTTATGATCAGTATAGATCTCCACCTTCTCTCCATATAGGTAATGCCTCCAAATCTTGGCCTTGAAGACAACACATTACTTGACTCTAGATCATGAGTAGGATAATTCCTCTCATATTCTTTGAGTTCTTAGAGAGGCATATCTATGACTTTCCCATGTTGCATGAGAACACATCCTAGCCCTTTTTGCGAAGCATCCTTTGTAGATGACAAATCCCTGAGGCGGATGGTATTGTCGAGCAGTCTTTGAAATGAGTCTCCCTTGAGTTCTTGAAAACTCTTCTCACATTCCTCGCTCAATAGAACTTTGTATCTTTTGAGTCAATTTGAGTTAATGGAGTAGCGATTCGAGAAAATCCTTCCACGAATCTCAGATAATAACCGGCTAAGTAGAGAAAGCTCGTCTTGGTCTTGACTTTGGTTGCTCCCGACTTTGAATTGCTTCAATCTTTTGGGTCAGCGGATATTCCATGATTTGATATCACATGCCCGAGGAATGCAACTTCCTCAAGCGAACTCACATTTCTTGACTTGGCATAAAGCTTGTTTTCACGAAGCTTTTGGATGTATCGACCTCAAGTGTTGCTCATGATCTTCACGGCTTTTGGAATATATGAGAATGTCATCAATAAAAACAACCACAAAGTGATCAAATATTCCTTGAATACTCGGTTCATCATATCCATGAAAGGCGGCGGGAGCATTAGTCGATCAAAAGACATGACCAAGAATTCATAATGCCGTCAGGAGTTACGAAGGCGGTCTTTGGAATATCCTCGGTTTTAACCTTGGTGATGATATCGAGCGAAGATCGATCTTTGAAAAGAATTGTGCTCCTTGCAAGTTGGTCAAGCAGGTCATCAATGAGAGTAGCGGATACCTATTCTTGATGGTGACATGGTTCGATTCTCGGTAGTCGATACAAAAGTCGCATACTCCCATCTTTCTTCTTCACGAATAGAGCAGGAGCACCCCGAGGAGGCGTACTGGGGGCCGAATGAAACCAATGTCTAACAATTCTGCAATTGGGTCTTTAACTCTGAAGTTCAATAGGAGCCATTCGATATGGGGCTTTTGAAATGGGTTTTGTACCGGGTCAAAGGTCGATACAAAATTCAATTTCGCGCGCTCTGGGGTAGGCAGAGGGAAGTTCTTGAGGGAATCGTCGGAAATTTATTAACAATAGAAATATCATTCAAAAGCGGCGTATTTTTGTTTAAATCGTGACATGAGCTAAGAAAGCTTGACATCCATTTTTCAATAAGCGAATAGCTTTATGGCTTGAAATGGTAGTGATTGATTTTAATGGTTTGGTGGCTTGAATTAGCATAATAGGTTGATTAGGAATATGAAAACTAATGACCTTACGAAAAACAATCAATTTTTGCATGATGAGTAGTTAACAATCAATCCTAAATTACGTCAAAAGCAAGTATTTTTTAAAAAAATAAGATCGACGGGTAATAATGCGGTTCTGGATTTGAATCAAACAAGACTTATAAGCCGTGGATGTAATGAAGGTTTCTCCCAGCGGAGTTTCAATAGATAAGTCAAAGTCAATTTCTCGAGTCAAATTTAAGCGTTGGCGCAAGTAGGAGAAATAAAAGAATGGGTAAGCCGGTATCAAATAAAGGTATATACTTCACTAGAGTTTATGATAAGCTTACGTGATGACCTCGTTTGGGTTCCTTGCTTTACGGGGGGGGATTTACAACAAAGCGCTCTCCCTTGAACTACGGTTTTGTCTTATATGGGACGGACTTTGATGCCTCCATCCCAATTTGGACTTGACTTGATTTTGCGACAAAATCGGGCTAAGTGACCTTCTCTTCCACAATTGTAACATGCTTTGGATTTGCTGCGTCTGAGTTTGGGATGATGTGTCCCTCCCCTCGCATTTGTAACATGACCGATGGTGGTCGTTCTCCTTCCTTAACAACAGTCTTTGGTCTTGGCGTCCTTCCATCATTACTAAATCTCCTCTTCTTGAAACTCCCACTTTTATTGTCTTGGCCATGATTACCATAGAAGTGGTTACCATTTACGGCATGTTGATTCCCTCACGTTTGTTGTCAAGCCCGATGTTGTTACTACTTTGGTATTTTCATTTCTGCATTTGCTTTCTCTTGGTTGCATTGACCCGTTATCGCGCTCAATAAGCTGAGCCCTATTTACAACATCGAATACAAACACGGTTTATGAGAAATAAGATATTGGCGTATCTCGGTTTCAAACCTCTTAAAAACATTCGGTCATTTCGCTCCTCATTATCAACCAAATGGGATGCAAGCGGGATAACTCGGCAAATTTAGCCTCGTATTATTGCGACACGGTCATATTGTTTTGCTCAACTTGATAAACCACCTCCTTCATGTGCGAATACTTTTGGGGAAAGTATTTGTCGTTGAACGACTCTTGGAACTTCTCCCAAGACATCTTGAGTGCGTCGGTTGAGTGCGCTTTTTCTGATTCCCACCGATGTCTGCCTCTCCCTATGCAACATAAAGGTGGCAAAAAGGAACCTTTTTTTGCTCCTCGGAGCATCCCAAGACATCAAATATCTTGGTGATCTGCTTTATCCATGCATCCGCCTTAAGTGGTTTTGGCTCTCAATAAACTCGGTGGTCGGCTCCTTTGAGCTATTTAGCGGTGGCCGTCAAGAGAGTTTCGAGTGTTTCCACCTACATTTTGGACGGGGAGTTTCTCTTGCACGATGTTATGCAATTGCTGAAAGCTCTAAACATTCCGTCGTTTAGCCATTTGGTCGGTGTTGTTGTCACACGAGGATTATTGTCTTCTGTTGCACATTATCACGAGTATTAATCTGTGGTGACTCCACGATCTCATGTGCTTCATTGCTTATCTCAACATTTTTGGATGCCATTTTTTTCAAGCGCCACAAAACAAGGGTTAATTAATATATCACATATTATCCCTATACTACGATGACCGATTAAATACCAAATAAACTTAGGTAGGTCATACTTAGTGAAGAATTCCCGTCTCTCCCCTCTAGTTCTTATCTCACATCTCGGCCGGGGATCATATCCTAAGCTTTGATACCAGTGTGTGGCGCCCCCAAAAGCAGGTATACATCACCCATCTTGGTCGCCGGATACAAAGTCTTGAATACAAATACAACTTAATTATACTGACGAGTCGTGTAAAAAATACGACAAAACATAGGTTGTGAGTTTTAATACAAATATTGTCATCTAGACAATATCCACACTCAATGGAGTCCTCATTACATTTATTATCACACTATTTCATAGAATAGTGAGGACTACTAATGCACCATCTAGGACCATCACTCTGTTCCCAGAGCTAGTCGACTCGTTCTCATTTCTGAAGAAACGGTGAAAGAAAAGGTGAGCTCAACTAGCCCGATGAAATATTATGACTAAGATAATGCGAGAATAAATTATCAATAGCCTTCAATGATATAACAAGCGATAGAATATAATAGACAACAAGTTTTAGATCAAAAAGCTGCTATGTGGAATAAGCAATCCATTAGAAGAGTCGAGTAAAGTATAAAATCTACTATCTTCTATGATTTAAAAGTTTTTCATCAACTTTATCATTTGAGACTCGACAATAAATAAAATCGAATCATCCTGCTCCACGGCCGAGGATATTCATATAATCATCAATGGTCATGACTATCTTAGAATAATCCTGGTCATAATCATACCAACAATTTGTCCACCGATGAACTACGGGCCGATGAGGACTTTTACCACATCATTCGTCACATTACGGTCATGATTATGCGAATAATCCACAGTCATAATCATACCAAGTCCATCATGCACGTAAGCCAAAGATGACTTTCAACATAATATAAGCATGAGGATGATGATGATGACAATAAATCAAAAAGCGAAGTTCAAGAATAAATTTTAAAGATTTATAAGTTAATTTATCACGAACTCGATAACGTCAAATTATCGACATGATCTTTGCTTTGTGAGTAAAATTCAAGAAGAATGCTCGGAAGAATATTTCCATGAAAAGATCTTTGGATGAAAGCGCAAATATCAAGGATATTCCACTAATTTCATGGAGTATAGAAGCGAAAGCTTTAACCATTTGAGTATAATATAATATATGAAAGCGCAAATGGATTTTCACCGCCATGCGGTAATCACGCGTCTGAGATCATTTCCACAATTTAATAAGGAATGAATACGAAGGATCATTCACCATGCATGTGGTAATCCACATAGACGAGTTATTCAACGAATAATAAAAAGAATGGAATAACGGAAGGATTCACCGTAAATGCGATAAGCTGCGCAGACGAGTTATTCCCAACAGAATAATAAATAATGGAACCGGTTAAAGCGTAAAACGAGACAGGATATTTGACGAGAATAATAAATAATGGAACGGTCGGGTCGTAAATAAATGAGACGAGGATATTTCGACGAGAATAATAAATAATGGAATGGAGGTAAAGCGTATATTGAGACGAGGATATTAATAGAATAATAAAAAGCGGAATATTAGAAGAATTTCACCGTGTATGCGGTACTGCCGCATAAGCAGGTTATTCAACAGAATAATAAGAATGGAATAAAGAAGAATTTCACCAAGTATAGGGTATCCAGCGTATCTGAGTTATTCAACAGAATAATAAAGAATGGAATAATGAAGTTCTCTTCATGAATAAGAAAGAAAGAATACCCCTTATGAGTACAACAAATAATATTCCCTACCTTAGAAAAAGCTGAATCTTGAAGTAGTGAAGTAGCGAGAATACTTTTCTTCTTTCTCTCTATAGTTTCTCTCTCTAGAGTTCGGTGAATTAAGTAAGAAATAATGAAGGAATGAGCTTCTTATTTATAGGAGAATGGGTGAATAGTAACTAATTCATGAGCGGTCAGATTGATTTACTTTTTAAGCGGACGGTCCATATTGGTTTACTATTAAAACTTAAAAGCAACGGTCCATCTTGATTTACTATTAAAACTTTAAAAACCATATGATCCATATTGATTTACTATTTTACTTTCCACGGTGATCCATATTGATTTACTATTATATCTTCAACCATGAGTGCGAAAAATTAGCACATCTCCTCATGGAATAATATTGTACCCAAAAATGATTTGGAATAGAAAAGAAATATATCTTACTGGTGAATAGTACCGTGAATGAATAGTAACTTCGTGAATAGTAACTCATGAATAGTAACTCGTGAATAGTAACTCATGAATAGTAACTCGTGAATAGTAATAATGAATAGTAACTCGTGAATGAATACTACTCGACACGAAAAGTGTCCCGAATACCCGATTGAACAATATAACCTCAGGACATCAATTATACTAACACAAATAAGTCCAACACAATGGAACTATAAAATTCATCTTTAATCAACACGAACTTATTCATCATTAATATTATAATTCACAATATTTAACAACGGTCGTTCCGGAAGAGGGGGCTTTTAGATAAAGGATTTCTCCTTATTGGCGCATGATTAGGTGACCAAACCTCTCTCTTTGTGAACTCTAGACATTGTCGATATTGCAAATAATAATATGAATAACTTTGTCGTCTCAATTATTGATTTAATAATATATCATATTATGTAGATGATCTTTGTAACAATAATTGAATCAATAATATGAGAGAGAGATATGATGACGACAATTCTTGTAGCAATAATTGAGTATAAATGAGTGACTTCTCACGTAAGCATCGATAATCAATATAGTGTGCTCTTATGCGACCACAGCGTATTCTTTGTACTTTTACTCTAGGGTAGTTCAGCAGTTTTTTTAACGGTAACACCTCTCATAGATTATTTTTATAGAAAGATAATTTTGTCATTTTTCTAACTACGACAATACTTAGTTGTGGGGTCCACTGATGATTGTCTTTCGTAAATACGAATATTCCTGTTAAAAGCGAATATTCCTGAGCCAATCGAATATTATATAACCACTTGCTTACTTTGCAAAATTTGTAAATATTACCCACAACTATAACATTATATCAAATCCACA
The DNA here is from genome assembly GCA_020205605.1 of Panax ginseng. Lineage (NCBI taxonomy): Eukaryota > Viridiplantae > Streptophyta > Magnoliopsida > Apiales > Araliaceae > Panax > Panax ginseng. Next base: position 86,066,485 of record CM035136.1, on the reverse strand, counting down.
CCATAATATTCAAAAATATATTTGAGAAAATTATTCTTTATTCATAAAAGTTGGGGTCTTTGAGGAAGAATGTTTTCGGATGGATTTAATTGAGCAAATCATCACTGAAGATATGAGCAAGAGTTTGGTCAACGATCCATTAGAAACAACCTTACTAGGAGATGAGGAAAAGGACGACCCAGAATTTATGGACTTCTTACAGATGCTAGACTCGTTGCCACGAGTTAGCAGATTCAGAGCATCGTTTGAACCTTTGCACACGGAGGAAAAAGCTGCTGAAAAACTAAAACCGTCATTGGAGGAGCCACCAACATTGGAGCTTAAGCCACTTCCTAAACATCTCAGGTATGCGTACTTAGGCAATTCAAATTATTTACCTGTAATTATTTCTGCTGCACTTAACGAATTACAGGAAGAAAAGTTGTTGAGGGTCCTTAGGGATCACAAATCAGCGATTGGTTGGACGATTGTGGATATAAAGGGAATTAGTCCGTCATTCTGCATGCACAAGATTCTGATGTAGGATGATGCAAGACCGTCGGTGGAGCATCAACGTCAACTTAACCCAATTATGAAGATAGTGGTAAAGAAGGAAATTCTAAAATTATTGGATGCCGGTATCATATACCCAATTTCCGACAGTAAATGGGTTAGTCCGGTTCATTGTGTGCCGAAAAAGGAGGGAATGACTGTAGTACAGAATGAGGACAACGAGTTAATTCCAACAAGAATAGTTACATGATGGAGGGTGTGCATCGAATATAGGAGATTGAATAAGGCAACCCGAAAAGATCACTTCCCGCTGCCCTTTATTGATCAAATGTTAGACAGATTATTGGGACATGAGTACTACTGTTTATTGGATGGATACTTGGGCTATAACCAGATCTCCATCGCTCCTGAGGATCAAGAGAAGACAACATTTACATGCCCTTACGGCACATTTGCATTCAGGAGGATGTCATTCGGGTTATGCAATGCACCTGCAACTTTCCAACGGTGTATGATGGCAATTTTTTCGGATATGGTGGAGAAGAATGTTGAAGTCTTCATGGACGATTTCTCAGTCTATGGAGACAACTTTGATACTTGCCTAGGGAATCTGGTCATGGTATTGCAGCGATGTAAGGATACAAACCTCATACTCAATTGGGAAAAATGCCACTTCATGGTTGAAGAAGGAATAATTTTGGGCCATAAGGTGCCGGCTCAAGGATTGGAGTTGGATAAAGAGAAGCTGGATACCATCGAGAAACTGCCTCCACCGAGCTCAGTTAGGGGTATTATAAGTTTTCTGGGGCATGCTGGGTTCTACAGAAGGTTTATAAAAGATTTCTCTAAGATTGCAAAACCTCTTTGCAATCTTTTGGAGAAGGATGTTACTTTCAGTTGTACTATGGAATGCAAGTCAACGTTTGAATTATTGAAGAAGAAATTAACTACAGCCCCCGTAATAGTCGCACCGGACTGGAATATGCCATTCGAGCTTATATGTAATGTGTTTACTATGCGGCTATTATTGCTTTGGGACAAAGATGAGACAAAATGTTTCACGCCATATACTATGCAAGCAAAAAACTCACAGAGACTCAAATGAATTACACTACCACGAAAAAGGAATTTCTTGCAGTGGTGTACGCGTTTGATAAATTTTGGGCATACTTGATCGGGACTAAGGTGATAGTCTACACGGATCATTCGGCGATTCGGTACCTAATAGCGAAAAAAGATGCTTAGCCACGCCTTATCCGATGGATTCTCATACTTCAAGAATTTGACTTAGAGATTAAAGATAGAAATGGAACGGAGAATCAAGTTGCCGACCATATATCAAGGCTGGAAAATCCAGAGAAAAAGGATGAAGATAGATGCGCAATCAACGAGTCATTCCCGGATGAGCAACTATTTGGGTTAAATGCAGAATTTCCTTGGTATGCAGACTTTGCGAATTATCTGGTGAGCAACATGCTTCCCCCTGATCTTACACGACAACAGAAAAAGAAATTTCTTCATGACGTCAAGTGGTACATGTGGGATGAGCCTTATTTATTCAAATAGTGTGCCGACAAGATGATTAGAAGGTGTATCCCCTACAGTGAAGTGCACAAATAATTGTAGGAATGCCACCATCGGCGCGTATGGGGACATTATGGGAGTGAGCTTAACGCAAAGAAAAAGTGCTTCAAATTTGGGTTTTATTGGCCAACATTGTTCAAAGACGCCCACCAATTTGTGAAAACATGTGATAGATGCCAAAGGGTGGGAAACATCTCCAAACGGAATGAGATGCCCCTACAAACAATTCTTGAAGTGGAAATCTTTAATGTATGGGGCATCGATTTCATGGGGCCATTCCCTTCGCCTTTGAGCAATCAATATATTCTACTTGAGGTGGATTACGTCTCGAAATGGGTTAAAGCTGCGGCACTACCATCTAACGATGCCAAGGTGGTCCTCAAATTCCTACAGATAAACATTTTCACGAGGTTTGGCACGCCAAGAGCAATAATCATTGATGAAGGTAGTCACTTATGCAATAAGTCTTTTACAGCTCTGTTGGCTAAGTATGGGGTTAACCACAAGGTGGATACAACGTATCACCCTCAAACAAATGGACAGCCGAGGTATCAAGCGAGAGAAGTTAAGAAGATATTGGAAAAGTCGAATCCGAGTCGAAAGATTGGTCACTTTGGTTGGACGACGATTATGGGCTTCTACTTGACGTTGACATACAAAACACCAATCGGGATGTCACCATATTAACTCCTGTATGGAAAAGCATGTCACTTACCGGTGGAACTACAACACAAGGCCTACTGGGCAATTCAAAAATTGAACTTTGACCAATCCGCTGTGGGAGAAAAGAGGCTACTCCAACTAAATGAGCTCGATGAATTTCGACTTCAAGCATACAAGAACGCCAAGCTATACAAAGAAAAGGTGAAAAGATGGCACGATCAGAAACTTGTGTATCGAACATTCAAGCCAGGTCAATCAGTCCTCTTGTTCAACTCACGGCTGCGATTGTTTCCAGGAAAGCTTAAGTCGAGATGGTCAGGACCATTCACTATAAAGCGAGTATTCCCTCATGGTGCCATTGAACTCTACAGTCGTAATCCATTAGAGACGTTCAAGGTCAATGGTCAACGGATAAAGCATTACCGGGGTGGCGAATCAAACTGGGATGTCATCAACATCACCCTAGCCGATACACAGTGAAAAGGGAGTAGTCAGGCTGAACGACTTAAAATCAAGCGCTAATTGGGAGGCAACCCAATATTTCGTTATTTTTCGTAGTTTTATTTATAATTGTTAGAATGTAGTTTTTATTAAGCACTAGGTAGGTATTCTCAAGTAAAATTTTTGCTGAAACTCTCAATCATACTCCAAGTCGTCAATAATCTAACATCTTGCATGTTTTTGGTTATAGGAGGGGTCAAAAATTAGTAAGAGCAACAACGGGCAAGAAAAGAAGGAAAATCGGATAATTTTGATCTGCACTTTTGGAAGCCAAAATCCCAAATCATATGGGCATACCCGTAAGGGAATGAATGAACTTGCACCCCGTAAGAATGGGTCCTTGATCTTAGGTGTACACGCCAAAGATTTAGATCACGCCTCCTCACTCTCCTCTACACATTTTTTTTGGTTTCTCTCATTCGCCCTCACCCAAACCACCCAGCCCCCATTACAAGACCACCTAGCCACTACACATCACCCACGATCGACAACTCCTACCAACCACTCCTACCCATTACCTAAATCAATTGCATCCACTACCCCACACCATCAAGCACACGAATTCCTCTCCCCTATCACCTTTATATAAACCCTACCACATACCTCCCATATTCATCACCACAAATTTTGAAATCATCAAGAAATTGGGGAACACATAGCACACTTGAGAGTAAGTTTCATTCTTATTGAGTTTCCATCTTCTCTCCACTGAAGTACCATAGAAACAATGAAGCTTTGGGGGAAGAACGGACTGTGCACACAAAGTGTTTGATAAATTGAGTGAACCAAGTGTAAGGGGAAGGTAGTGTGTGCTAGCAAGTTTTAACATCTAGAATTCAATGGCTTCACAACCGACATCCAAACGCCAAAGGGGAGAGAGTTCAAGATCCGCTCAACCGATACGAACATATGGTCGACGGAAATTTGTGAAAGCCGCCGCCGCCGACCGGTATGATTATATGCTAACCAAAGCCCTCACGCCAGAGCGTGGATTGGCCCTCGAGGGAAATGATGGGGAGATGATGGCTCAAATTTATCAAAAGGGGTGGCTTAAACTCACTGAACACCCGGTACCCGCCGTTGTCAACATTGTCAAGGAATTTTATGCAAACGCCGAAGACAAAGCCCCATTCAATGCGTTTGTGCGGGTCGCATGGTCCCGTTCAATGACAATGCCATTAACGCCTATTATCAGTTGCGGGTGCCATGACAGTGTCAGTATGCACAATTGAGGGATTTTGACCCTGACTACGAGGAAGTTATTACGAACATGACAAAGCCGGGAACATCTTAGATCAAAGGTCGAAAGGGAGGTACAATGTTCCATAGCAAGGACCTTAGTTGGTATGGCAAAATATGGTATGCCTTCTTATGTGCTAAATTGCTTCCATCCCAACACACTTCAGACGTCACCAAAGAGAAGGCGTTACTGTTGTACGCCATTGTGCAAGATTTCATCATTGACGTTGGGGCAATTATCAATTTCTCCATCCGCTGGTGTTTACGTGGAAATTTTTCGGGTGGCTTGCCACACCCCTCACTCATATATGTGTTGTGTCGCAATACAGGGGTGAGATGGTCCGATGATGAGCATACTCAAATGCCGCTCACTTTGCTTGATTCTAGAATGATAGCGCGGTATTCTGTATGGGCATGAGGCGAGTCACATCCACGAGGTCTGGGTTTTATTTTTCCATCGACGTCGGAAGACGAAGTTGATGCAGAAGATACCTCGGGGGATGAGGATGAAGCTATGGGAGATCAAGGAACCGAGCAGGTACCGCAGACCGAGGCAATATCCAGTCCTCAGTTCCTTGAGTTCCAAAATCAGATGAATGCGCACAATAGGGCAGCACGCCGGGAAATGCGGTGATTGGCGATGCGACAAGATCACATGTTTGATGCTATGAATGCATCTTTCGCCTCACTCAACACAACACTCCAAAGCTTCAACCCGGTGGCTCACTATCCATATCAACAACCCGGACCACTGCCTCGATTTCCTCCAAGTGATTCAGATGATGAAGAGCACCAACCACCTCCCCAGACTTAGGCGATTGCAGGGAAGTCCTTATGCACTTAATTTTATTTTTATCCAATGAGGGAATTGTGTTACTTAAGTTTGGGGGATTTAATTATTTAGTTGCATGCATTTTGTTATTTTTGTTTTCATTTCTAGTTTGCATAGTAGATTAGGTGTTTGCATAGTAGTCTAGGATTTTACATTGTTTTCAATTCTGTTATTTTCATATAAAAAAAACAAAAAACAAAAAAATAGTTTAATATTGTGTTTGCATATGTCCAATAGTGCTGAAGTTACGTTATTTGTGGGTCAATGATGAGATTGTGAACAAGTTAACTAATTTAGTATTGAGTATTAGAGTTGTGATATAATTTCTATTATGAATCGACTCTTGAACTTATTTGAAACTGTTATAAAAAGGTTAGCACTAATAACATCTTTGTTGACCGGTCAGTTCAAATTGATACATAAATAGTTTATAAAGGATAATGCTAGGGTAAATGAGAAAACGACAAGGATAGGCAGTAAAGGCAAAAATTAGGCAGGAACTTAAGTTTGGGGGAGTATATGTGGGGTATATAAGCTTTGAAAAAAAAAGAAAAAAAAAAGTGAAACATGTTGAGTCTTGTGGTGGGTTGAGGAAAAACACTCCACATAAACACAAGCGTGAGATGGAGCGTAAAACGCACGCACCAACCATCTTTCTTTAAAAAAGGGGAATAATGACGGGAAAAGAGCAAAAAGCCCCCGTGTTAAAAAAAAGAGAAAAAAAAAGAAGAGAAAGAGAAAATATAAGTCTCTTGCATGTACATTTGAATTTGGTATTGTTTAATTTTAGTTGGGTTGTGCCTATCTTTGAAATTTTTAAGATTGCACTGTATGATTCCTTCTAAGAAGTTGCTTATGTATTGAATTTGGATCCGTATCAGTTATCTTAGATGTTGATCACACTCGCACTCTATACCAATGATAATTGTTCAAGATTTGAGAATTAATACGAAATTGTGGATTAGTTTTGGTGTTTCACACTGTAGAGTTACTTGTTTTCTTTGAGGCCGATGGATAATTTTGTTTCTGTGATATTGTTGGAGTTTAAGGTATTTAGATTTTATTTATTTCATCTCATTGCATTGCATAGCATATAGTTTGTTTTATGCTCGAGGACTAGCACGGTTTAAGTTTGGGGGATTTTGATAAGTGGATTTAATATACACGAATCGATATTCATTTCAAGTTTAAATTCGTAGTTATCTTCTTGTTTTGTGTTCGTTTTCACTTGTTTCATGTTATTTTATGTGTAGGGTGGTTATGGATGCAAGTGGTGAAGAAAGACGGAGTTTTGGAGTGAAGTTGGAAAAATGCATGAGGAAGCAAAAGTTTTTTTAGAGTACTAGTCAGCAAATGGCGAGTTTTATTTTGTACCTTTCACCAAATGGGTCTCGAATCTCAAGTGTCCTCTTTGGTTTTTGAAGATTGTTGCTACTTGGATTGTTGATGTTTTGTGAGGCGCCTGGACTCTAAATAGGGGGATCTCGACCAGAACAGGAGAGAGCTTAATATTACGTTGCAAACAACAATTCACAGAAGACAAGAAGGAAATTTACTAAGATTAATCTCAGTTTTTCTAAGCAACCGTTGGAGGAGTGTTTCAAGGAGATTTTTAAGACGATTGCGATTCTAGGCGACGTGAAGGGTGTTGTTCAATATTCTTCGTCTTAGCCTATTATTTGTGATTGAAATAATGATTTCCATAATTTATTCAGTGTTTATTTCGTTTATTATGAACTAATTCACTTTTTAGGCTTATGATGGATCTTTGAGTGAATCTATGATTTTGTAAACTTTGATTTCCAATTTAATAAGCTATTTCCAGTTTATCTATATTAATTTGAGCGTGAATCTATGAGTTGCCTGATCAACAATTCTTTGTGGATTTATTTGGAATCGAGAGAGGATATTCAAATCTAGACCTAGTTGATATAACATGTGTTCATGAATTTTGTGAATAGCTTAATCTTGATGAATGTTAAGGTAGAGATATGCTTGACATCGCATGTAATCGGATAGAGAACTTGTTCTTAAACCTTCTTTAATTGTAATTCACATAGAGATATAGTGAGTTAGTTTCTTAAGGTGTTTAACGAATTTCTATCTTAATTGTGGATTGACGTTAATACGGTATTAGTGCATCGAGAGGTGGTTAATACTACGTTCGTGTTCTTGATTAATAAACTGGGATAGTGAATTGAATTGGAATAAAGGTGTTAAAATCAGAGTGAAGCTTAGGGTGAAATCATAAGTCTAATTCTCCATTAATTGTTTGAAATTATGGATTTTGATATTAGTGATTGTTTTGTGATAGTTTATTTATTTATTAATTTAGTTTCTATAATTTTAAACCATTGATTTGAATAGTTTAATAGAATTAGGATTAATAGAAAATTGATAATTGTGAAGTTAAAATTCTTGCTAATTTGTCCTCGTGAGAATGATACTTTATTCATTACTATATTACTTGTTGACCACGTACACTTGCGTGTTTTGCGCATATCGATTTTGCCCAACAATATGCGAATCAAGGAGGCCAAAGTTGCTAACTCATCCGCAAATTCATTCCTATTACGAGGAACGTGTAGAAAGGAGATTTCTTCGAACTCCAAAACCATCTGTAAAACTTGCCGATGGTAAGGCAGCAAATGTAATTCCTTGGTTTGATAGATTCCAGTGGATTGTCTGATTACCAACTCTGAATCTCCAAAGACAGTTAACCGCCTGATTCCCATTGAATGGGCAAGTTTTAGCCCCATGAGACAACCTTCATACTCAGCTGTGTTGTTGGTGCTGACAAATTGCAATTTGACGGCGACGGGATACTGCTCTCTCGTACCAGACACTAGAACTGCTGCAGCTCCAGAACCTTCCATATTAATAACTCCATCGAAATACATCTTCCATGATTGGCGCGTATCGTACTGATGGTATTGCTGAGCTGTCATTACTCCCTCATCGGGGAAGTACATTTCCAAGGGTTTGAAATCACCTGAAGGTGCATCGGCCAGTTGATCCGCAATTCCTTGACCTTTGATGGACTTTTGAGTCACATATACGATGTCAAATTGTTGTAGGATCAACTGCCATCTAGACAGCCGACAATTTAACATGAGTTTATTGAATACGTACTTGAGAGGATCCACGCGGGATATGAGATGGGTTGTGTGACTATGGAGGTAATGTTGTAACCTCATGGAAGCTCATACTAAAGCACAACACGTCTTTTTGATCAGTGTACTTGTGTTCACCGCTGTTGAATCTTTTGCTGAGGTAATAGATAGCTCGTTCTTGGCCTTTATCGTCTTTCTGTCCCAGCATGCAGCCCATAGCATTGTCATTTATGGACATGTACATGAACAGGGGAACATCATCCCTGGGTGGTACCAAAACGGGAGCTTTGACTAGCTGTTTCTTGATTGTGAGGAAGGCATTTTGACACTCATCATTCCATTTCATGGAGGAGTTCTTCCTTAATAGCTTGAAAATTGGCTCATAGGTTGCTGTGAGTTGAGAGATAAACCTTCTAATGAAGTTGATTCTTCCCAAAAATCCCCATATTTCCTTTTCTGTCTGAGGAATGGGCATTTTCGTGATGGCCTGGATTTTGGAAGGATCCAGCTCAATTCCTTTGTGGCTGACTAGAAATCCTAGCAACTTGCCTGATTTAATGCCAAAGGCACATTTAGCTGGATTCAACTTCAAGTTGTACTTACGCAACCTGTTGAATAGCTTCTTGAGTGGGTCTAAGTGGTCATCCTCCTTCCGGGACTTGACAATGATGTCATCCACGTAGATCTCTATCTCTTTGTGCATTAAGTCGTGGAAGAGAGCCATCATAGCTCGCTGATAGGTAGCTCTGACATTGATGAGGCCGAATGACAACCGTCTGTGACAAACGAGATTTTGTAATTTAATTTTAATATTTATTGGATTAAATAAATTTTTTTGATGATTTAATTATTAGATTAAATAATTAATTGATGCAACTGTGATAGATTAATTTAATTATATGTGCTATATTTATTAAATTAATGTGGAGAATATTTATTATTCAAAGTTTGTATTTATGTGAGCTTATTGAATTAAATGAAATATTTAATAAGCATAATGTTATTATAATGTAATAATTAATTAGAGATTTAATAATTTGACATAATTAATAAGTAAGAAATTAATTATGTGACTATGTGAATTAATGACAAATTATCATATTTTATTTAAAGTAAAGTAAATAAGATAATTAATTTATTTTACAAATATTTTAATAATAATTTTCATCAAATATTTATTTTATTCCATAATATCTCAATTCAAATATTTAATTTATTTTATAAATATTTTAATAATAATTTTCATTGAATATTTATTTTATTCCATAAATATCTCAATTAAAATATTTAATTTATTTTATAAATATTTTAATAATAATTTTCATCAAATATTTATATTATTCCATAATATCTCAATTAAAATATTTAATTTATTTTATAAATATTTTAATAATATTTTTTTATCAAATATTTATTTTTTTATTTTTTTATTTTTGACCGACGGGGCGGGGTAATTTAGTTTGGTAACGCCCGCCGGGGGTGGGGTTACCCATGCTCATTTTCTGCAGTTTCTGCAGTTCGCAAACATAACAAGACCAAATTAGGCCAAAAATCTATCACAAGTAAAATTATACGTTCTGTGAAGAACACAAAATATGCCCATAACTTCCAATTAGTTTATTTTTACACGAATTTAGACATACCCAAACACTGTAAAACACATATAACTACTACTCAACCCTTCTAGCATGATTTTAACATATTAAAACACATAATTTGTAGAATCAACACATGTAATTTTTCTTTTGATGTTCTTGAAAGTTTTGAAAACAAAACATGCAAATCAATACTACGGGTTCGTTATAACACATAGAATCCGTTCATTTGAAGTTTGGTCTCTTCGTTTTAATATACATAATCCATTACAAGCATAAATTTATGATATAACCTATGATGAGCGTATCAAATTTGTAATACGTAAGGCCATATGGCCATATTTTATACTCTATAATTTTGTAGCAACAATATACGACATGTTTTATGCAACTAATGATATGGTTTATACAATATATATAATCAAATACAATATGATAACATCTTATTACATGTATCAACACATAATCCATACCCTTTATAATTACAGAGACTTTAACCAAACGTGAAGCCATTTTCTTATAAAACTTAAACAATCGTAAAATAGAAATTGGGCTAAAGGAATTACCCAGAGTATAAAGTGTAGACTAAGAGAGCCTTGAAGATCCTTTCTCAGTTATTAGATCAATCACACACACTCACAATTTCTCTCAACTTCACAATTTCTCTCTGTAATTTGCTTTGAACACTTAGAAAATAGGAAGGAGAATAATACGACGTATTAATAAAAAAGAATCGACGCTACAGAGTGGATGTCGATTACTCAAAGAATGGTTAATCGCTTTCAACCTCTACTAGGGTCCGCGTTTGGCAAGCCTTAAATGGCTCAAAATCATTTAATTTAATAACTCTTTTATCTTAAAGTTTAATAATGTCACATCCAATTATAAAATAAATCAATTATCTTATTTACTTTACTTTAAATAAAATATGATAATTTGTCAATAATTCACATAGTCACATAATTAATTTCTTACTTATTAATTATGTCAAATTATTAAATCTCTAATTAATTATTACATTAAAATAACATTATGCTTATTAAATATTTTATTTAATTCAATAAGCTCACATAAATACATACTTTGAATAATAAATATTCTCCACAATAATTTAATAAATATATCACATATAATTAAATTAATCTATCACAGATTGCATCAATTAATTATTTAATCTAATAATTAAATCATCGAAAATATTTATTTAATCCAATAAATATTAAAATTAAATTACAAAATCTCGTTTGTCACATCTTTTCCCCTTAAAAGGATTAGTCCCCGTAATCACGACTCAATAAATTCGAATTCGTTATATTCTCCCCTTTACAAAGATTTTGTCCCCGTAATCGCCACACATAATTTAAGTAAATAAATTAGGTAATTCTTCATCATATTCTCTTCGAGTTCCCACGTTGCTTCTTCAGCGTTTTGGTTCCTCCAAATTACCTTAACAGAAGGTTTTACTTTATTTCTGAGAACTTGTTCTTTTCTGTCGATAATTTGAATCGGAATTTCTTCGTAAGATAAGTCTTTTTCAAAATGTAGGGGTTCGTATTCAATTACATGCTTGTAATCGGGTTACCCCGCCCCGGCGGTCAAAAATAAAAAAATAAATATTTGATGAAAATTATTATTAAAATATTTATAAAATAAATTAAATATTTTAATTGAGATATTATTGAATAAAATAAATATTTGATGAAAATTATTATTAAAATATTTATAAAATAAGTTAAATATTTTAATTGAGATATTTATTGAATAAAATAAATATTCGATGAAAATTATTATTAAAATATTTATAAATTATTATTAAAATATTTTAATTGAGATATTATGGAATAAAATAAATATTTGATGAAAATTATTATTAAAATATTTATAAAATAAATTAAATATTTTAATTGAGATATTTATGGAATAAAATAAATATTCAATGAAAATTATTATTAAAATATTTATAAAATAAAGTAAATATTTTAATTGAGATATTTATGGAATAAAATAAATATTCGATGGAAATTATTATGAAATAATTTATTCGAGTGTAATAATAGTAAGTGGATGAAAATATTCTAATTTAATTAAGTAATTAAATTAGAAGGGTAATGATTTGTTAAATAGAGTGGAGTTTATATTAAATAATTAAGTGAAAATATAACTAATGAATGTCGTGAATACATATGGTATGTGTGTAGGATTTGTGGTGAACGGAAGTAGTAATCGTTTAGCCTACGCACGAGGCAAGTTTTTTAACCCTACTGTTAAAGGTTTCAAGTATAACCCTTGATAACCTAGGACATAGTTCAAGGTCTTATGACCCTCAGAAATCTTTTGAACTCTTGTTATTCATTCTTGATTCAAAAGTTGAGCTTTTATTTCAGAAGTCTTTGATTCACTCGCATGTTATTATATATTGTTATTTCATTTTTATACTTGTGGGCATTCATGCTCACTCTTGCGTAATAATAACATTATAGTTAAGAACGAAAGGTACGATGAGCCTTCTACTAGAAAAGGCAAGGGCAAAGCTAATAAGTGATGAAGACTTGTTATTTAAATTTTAGAATGTTATTGTCAAGACTTGATGTTGTTTAAGACTTATTATTTGTTTATGTTTTCGCATAGATGTTTAAGGTTAGTTTGACCTGGGATTGTATTTATTATTCAGATGTTGTAACCCCATAAGGGGGGGATTTATTTCCATCTATTGCATGGTTTGTATTTATTATGGGTAGATAGATAGATGATATTTGTACAGTGAACACCAAATCCCGTGGAATTTAAGTACCCGGATTTGGGGTGTTAGGGTTTCGACACAGAAACGCACAGCGGAAATAGAACAATTTAAACCAAATTCGAAACACTAAACAGGATCCATGCGAAAAACAGTTAATTCAGTGGTTAGAAATTATACCGATTAAGAAAGCGATTAAACGATGCGCTATTGAATCTCCAACGCATTGAACGAATCTGCCTCTACTAAGATCCACACTAACGCTCCATTTAATCGTCCTACGATCTGCAGAAGAAGGAATCGTGGTACTAGCCACCAAGGATGAGGATTTACATAACTATTTTCTCTAGTCTCTCTCTAAGAGCGGCTAGGGTTTTTGTTTTGATTAACTTTCCAAAGACGCTGATATATCATATATATAGCAATAAATCGGAATTAATCAAAAACCCTAATCTAATTAAAATAAAATCCGAATTTATATATATATTATATCTTAATTAAGTCTTACTTAATTAATATATATACATATACAAAGCATCCTTTTAATTTAAATTCGTGATTTAAATACTATCAATCATATTGATATATTTAAATCCTTACAATTTAAATTAATTACCTTTTAATAACGTTCTTTGTGTGTGACCCTATATGTTATTATTACGTTGGCAATAATTTTAAAATTATATTATAAAATTATAAACAGTGAGCGGCATCTAGTAATACATCACTGCTACCCAAGTAATAATAAGATCGATGATTCGATGCAACCTTTTCGTGACCAATGTTTCAATGTAATTTAATCCTTTTAACCTTAATATCCTAGATTAAACTCGAGTCATGGAATGTGTCATACTCTTCATAATTTAATCTGAGTTTTCTTGATCAATGAGTAGACTATATGAAATAAATCAATATTTGAGCATGGTCATGCATTTCATAGTCCTACTCAATCAAGAGGCCTATGGATATCACCCCTAATATATAGGATGGTTAAATTCCATCTAGATCACTCATATTCATCACACGATTCATGATGTACCCAATAATCACCTTTATAGTCCACCCTATTAAAGGTGACATTTGATGATATCAAAGTACATAAATTCTCGTGTAGAAATATAGTGATTTTAGGTCGGAGGACTATTACATCATTGTCACTATGAGAATCGCTAATGACACTTCGATGCCCCACATAGAATTCTCATGGTGGGTCTGTCCAGTACATCGTTCTCTAACACATACCTATGCATTGACTTAATATCTCATATATTTATGACCAATGAGATTTGGTCATCAGTCAATCCACATACTAGTCTCAATGCATCGTTGTTGTCCTATCAATAATGGTACTCGACTAGGGACATTTAAGAGCAATGATACTAATTATAATTATATAATCTCATGTTCAAGTCACATACTTGAAACTATATAAATTGTATCACTATTCTAAGGAATTTTATTATGTTAACATTTATATAACACAGTAAATAAAACCATAATAAAATCATTCATTTATTTAATCAAATATAATATCAAAATGTTAAGCAATTATATCAAGTAATTGGCCTCTAGTGCATAAACTCTAACAGTCTCCCACTTGCACTAGAGCCAATCATTCATTTATCTAATACCCATGGAACTAGTGTGACCGTCGTGCTTTTGCTGCGACAAAGCCTTGGTCAGTGGATATGCAACATTATCATCTATTGGCACTCTTCCTATATGTACATCTCCTCTATCAATGATTTCACAGATGAGATGGTACCGCCTAAGTATATGCTTGGATCATTGGTGAGATCTAGGTTCCTTAGCCTGTGCAATGGCTCCATTATTATCACAGTATAGAGCAACCGGATCAACAATGGTTGGAACAACACCAAGTTCAGTGATGAAATTTTTAATCCATACTGACCTCCTCGGGTCGCACTAAACTAAAAGAATATACTCACCTGTTGTAGAATCAGCTATTGTCTCTTGCTTTGAACTTTTCCAGCTAACAGCACCACCATTAAGGCAAAACACAAAACCTGACTGAGACTTATAGTCATCATTGTCAATCTGGAAACTAGCATCTGTGTAACCCTTTACTGCCAGTTCGTCTTCACCTCCATATACCAAGAATGAATCCTTAGTCCTTTTCAGGTACTTGAGGATATTCTTGACTGTTGTCCAGTGACCTTCACCTGGATTCGACTGGTATCTGCTCATCATGCTCAAAGCATATGAGACATCCGGATGAGTACATATCATTGCATACATGATAGATCCAATTGCCGAAGCATAAGGGATCTTTCTCATACGCTCCTCATCATTTTGTGATTTAGGACATTGGGCCATAGATATCTTTACACCATGAGTCACGGGTAAGTTTCCTCTTTTCGCCTCTTGTATGCTGAACTGTTTCAACACTTTATCAATATATGTACTTTGACTTAGGCCGAGCATTTTTCTCGATCTATCTCTATAGATCCCGATACCTAAAATGTAGGCAGCATCGCCCAAATCTTTCATGGAGAAACATTTTTCTAACCATGTTTTTACAGCCTATAAGGAAGGAATGTCATTCTCAATAATTAATATGTCATCAACATATAATACTAAGAATACAATGTGACTCCCACTAACCTTCTTATATACACAAGGTTCATCTTCATTTTTAATAAAGCCAAATTCTTTTACTGCTTCATCAAATCGAATATTCCAACTCCGAGAGGCTTGCTTCAATCCATAAATGGATCGCTACAGCTTGCATACCTTTCCAGCATCCTTTGGAGTGACAAAACCCTCAGGTTGTGTCATATACACATCCTCTAGGAGATTTTCATTAAGGAAAGCAGTTTTGACATCCATCTGCCAGATTTCGTAATTATAAAAAGCTGCAATAGCAAGTAAGATCCTGATGGATTTAACCATTGCCACTGGAGAGAAGGTTTCATCATAGTCAACACCTTGAATTTGTTTGAAACCTTTTGCTACTAGTCGGCCTTTATAGGTTTGTACATTACCATCCATGTCAGTTTTCTTCTTGAAAACCCACTTGCACCCGATTGGTTTTATCCCTTCGTGTGGATCAACCAAAGTCCATACTTGGTTAGTATACATGGAGTCTATCTCAGATTTCATGGCTTCAAGCCATTTCTCAGAATCTGGTCCATTCATAGCTTCTTGGTAGGAAGCAGGCTCATCTTGATCTATGAGCATCAAATCACCGTTTTGAGTCACAAGATATCCATAATATCTCTTAGGCTCTTGGCATGTCCTACCAGATCTACGAATGCCTTGTGTAATTTGAGCAGGTTCACTTTCCACAATATCTTGTGGTTCCTGCTCACGTTCCAACTCAGGTTCAATGATATTTTGTGGTTCTCAAATTTCTTGAGTTCTACTTTCCTCCCAATCGTTTCCTTTAGAGACAAATTCTCTTTCTAGAAAAATACCAGTTCGAGCAACAACCACTTTGTTCTCAGAAGGTCTGTAGAAATAATACCCTTTTGTTTCCTTTGGGTATCCCACAAAATTACATTTGTCAGATTTGGGTCCGAGCTTGTCAAAATCCAGACATTTTACGAATGCCTCGTAACCCCAAATCTTCATGAACAACATACTAGGACATTTCCCAGTCCACATCTCATATGGTGTCTTCTGAACCGTCTTTGTAGGAACACGGTTAAGTGTGAATGCAGTTGTCTCTAGGGCATGACCCCGGAAGCTTATTAGAAGATCTGCATGACTCATCATTGATCGTACCATGTCCAACAAGGTTCGATTCCTCATCTCAGATACACCATTCCATTGTGGTGTTCCAGGTGGACTGAGTTGTGATATAATACCATAGTCCTTTAGAAGGTCATCAAAGTCTTGGCTTAAGTATTCACCTCCTCGATCGGATCGAAGGGCTTTTATGCTTTTGCCAAATTGGTTTTGAACTTCATTCTTGAATTCCTTGAACTTTTCAAAGGATTGGATTTGTGTCTCATAAGATACACATATCCATGTCTACTAAAGTCGTCCAAGAAATGTAATGAAGTAATAAAACCTACCTCTTGCTAACGAACTCATGGGTCCACATACATCACTATGTATAAGTCCCAATACATCGCTAGCCCGCTCAACGTGTCCAAAGTGAAAGGGCTTTAGTTATCTTGCCTAATAAACAAGACTCACATTTCTCATATGATTCAAAATCAAATGAATCCATGAACCCATCTTTATGGAGTTTGGATATATGTTTCTCATTTATATGGCCTATACTGTGATTGCCGGAGATATGTCGGATTTGAATCATTTGATTTAAATCGTTTTGTATTTATGTTATATATAGGCATTTCTAAATCAAGAATATAGAGACCGTTAAACAATTGTGCAACACCATAACAAATATCATTTAAGTAAAACAAACAACGATTGTTCTTTATTATAAATGAAAAACCTTTCTTGTCCAAACAAGAAACGAAAATAATGTTTTTGCTTATAGCAGGCACAAAACAACAATCTTTTAATTCTAAAACTAGCCCAGTGGGCAAAGATAAATGATAAGTTCCTATGGCCAGTACAACAACTTTTGCTCCATTCCCAACTCGTAGGTCAACCTCTCCTTTCGCTTAAAGTCCTACTCTTCTGAGTCCCCGCACATTAACACAAATGTGAGAACCACATCCAAAGATCCAATACCCATGATGTGAAGTAGACAAGTTGACTTCTATAACATATATACCGAATCGTAAGTCGACTTCCTTTCCTTTTCTTCACTTCTTCCAAATAAGCATGACAGTCCAGTGTCCAGGTTTTCCACAGAAGTGACACTCACCTTCTTTAGCCACCCCACCTTTAGGTTTTAAAGCCTGTTTGGTTTTGGAATTGGGTTTGGCAAAAGATTTAGATCCTATCTTCTTCTTGCCTTTCCAATTTCCCTTAGCATTCCCCTTTTTCATCATCATTATGGGAGCGGGTCCTGCCTTTTTCATGTTGTTCTCGGCAGTTCTTAACATACTCAACAACTCAGTAAGGGGTTTCTCAATTTCATTCATAAGATAGTTCATAACAAATTGAGAGTAGCTGTTGTTCAAAGATTGCAAAACAAGATCAGTTTGGGCTTCCGGAGTGATTGGAAAACCCAACCTATCAAGGTACTCAATATACCCAATCATTTTTAGCACATGTGGACCAACTGGATCACATTCACCCATTTTGTAGTGATACAACGCCTTGCTTGTATCATACCTCTCCTGTCGAGAATGCCCTTCGAACAATTTCTTGAAATGCTCGATCATCTCATAAGCATGGATGAAGCTGAAGGAATCTGTTGATGCTTATGAGGATTCCTATGACTAGAAATGGCAGAATAGCCTAGTCCAGCTGTTCCAGTTTTCTTGGTTAATTGAATTGGATACTTGATACCCTGGCAATCTTTACCCAGCCCTTGTTCCGACTTATGACCCAATGACATCATTTCTTGAGTAGCCGACATTACCTCGGCAGAAATCTTGGGTTCGGGAAATGGCGTTCCAATAGCATGGTATTGGGTATTGCTTACTTCCAAGGCATGAAAACTTACCGGTTCAACATTTGCATTGGCATTGATGAATGGTATGTCCCCGTGTTGAGGACACTCTGGTTCAGTGTTGACCGTGACTAGGCTATTGTTGATAATGTATTTCAATTGTTGATGAAGGGTGGAGGGGACTGCCCCAGCCATATGGATCCATGGTCGTCCCAAGAGCAGGTTGTATCCCGAATCTATCTTGAGCACATGGAAAGATACGCAGAATGTATGGGGACCAATTTCGATTGGCAGTTCAATTACTCCGACCGAATTTCGGTGGGCTCCATCAAAAGCTTTTATGACAAATATTTAGAGATGAACATTTAGAGATGAACCTCCATCTATCAAGACTCCAGCTAGCATGTATCCGGAGGACAACACCGCAATGTGCAACAGCTTACAATGACCGGTCCCTTCGGGCGATATGTCATCATCAATGAAGGATATCACATTGTTGTTGAAAATGTGATCAACCAGATGTTGAAATTTTTCCGTATCAACTGATGTCGGTAGATAGGCTTCTTCTAAAACCTTTAGCAAGATCGTCTGGTGATCCTCGAAAGTTAGGACCAAGTCCAAAATTGATATTTGTTGTGGAGCTTCTTTTAAGCTTAAAACCACCTTGGTTTCGTTATGACCCATAGTGCGGAGGAATTTTTCAATCTTCTCCATGGGTATTTTCCCCTTTGATTTGATGGTAGACTTCATCACCCGTTGGGGAAGATATAGTGGATTTTCCTTCGACACTGTAGCAGTTGTATGTGAGGTGGATCCTTCACCTTCTCCATAATTCCACGGAACTTTGCGCAAACTAACAATAGGATATTGTGCTCTGCACAGCAAGTTGATTGGCTCGGGAGCGGCCACTTTCAAAGGATTGTTGCTTCCTCTGAATTGAATTGTTGGCATTGTGAGTGATTTATTAGCCCCATCAGTTTCAGTGGATATGACTGCTACCAAACTCTTCCACTTAGTAGGACATGTATTCTCACTTGCACGTAACACAGTATCATCGTCCGCTAGGTGCAGGACACCACTGTCAATTAGATTTTGGATGAGGTGGTGGAGTGCCCAAAGATTCTTCCGTGTTGTGTGACCGCGAGAATGGGAGTGATATTGACATACTCCATCGTAATTGTACCGCCCCTGAACGGGGTTGATTGGAGGTAGAAGGGAACTGATCCTTCCTTCATTGATTAACATCTGAAGGATTTCCTCCATAGGTTGGCCTAAATAGGTGAATTCCCTTTTGTTGGCAAAATCCCGACGAGCTTTTGCATTTGCTCTCTTTGTCACTTTGTCTTCCAGCATTTCATTTTCTGAAAGTGACGAGGGAATATTCATGACAAGAGGTAGGAGACTGGCGTGCTCCTGGCTGACTAACTGGCGTGTCACTTGATGTTGATAGGTCACTAGTTCCGCCAATTGCTCAATTTGCTTGCATAGAGCTTTCATCTTTCGTTCCATTATGAACTGGAACTTGGCATAATCCCATTTGTCAACACCGTCTTTGAGGGTCTAGGAGGATTCACAGTTGAAATTGGAATTCTGTCCATTGCTCCAATTGATCATGTTAACGTCTTCTTCTTTATGTTGAGGAAGAGGGTTGTCTTGAACGTGAGGCTGATCTGGTTTGGTGACCACAATCTCACCGTTGTCTATCAAGTCTTGGATCTTGTGTTTCAAGGCCCAACAATCCTGAGTATCATGTCCAGGTGCCCCGGCATGATAAACACATTTCGAAAGCAAAGATTGAAACCCTGTCCATTAGAAATCGGGGTGGTGGAAGAAGATGCATAATTTTCTTCTATGTTGTCAGAAGATTGAGAATGTTCTCGAGGGTGTCCCCTAAGGGTGTGAACACTCGAGGGCGTTTGACTTCTCCACCTTTTGGTATTGGAGGGTTCGCAAACTGTGCTTGAAAGGGAGTGTAGTTTCTCCTTTGAATAGGCATGTTCTGATTGCCTTTTTGACCCTGTAGTATCAGGGAAAAATCTTTCCAAGTGACCAACCAAATAAGCTTAGGTATGACACACTAACAAAGTATTACTCGTCTCTCCGATCCCCTCCTAGTTCTATTCCCCGATCTCCGCCAGAGACCATATCCCTAAGCTTTGATACTAACTGTGACGCCCCCAAAATAGGTATACATCACCCATTCTGAGTCGCCAAATATATGGTACAGAAACAAATACAACTTCAGTAATGCAATTATCGTGCAAAATACGACAACACATATACTATGAGTTTAAATACAAATATTGTCTAATAGACAGTATACAAACTCAAAAGGAGTCCTCATTACAATTATTGATACACTATTTTACAAAATAGTGAGAACTATTAAAACAACTATCCTGAACCATCACTCCATACCCTGGCTAGTTCCTGCTATGTTCTCACCTCCTGAAAAGAAAAATGGAACAAAAAGGAAAAGGGTGAGCTCAACTAGCCCAGTAAAGAATATTACGACTAAGATAATATACAACAAATTATCATTATTCTTCAATAGGGAAAAATCTGATAGAATATATAATAGACAACAAGTTTTAGATCAACAATTGCAGCGAAAACAACAATCCATTAGAAGAGTCAAGTAGAGAATGAATTCTACTATCTTCTAAGATTTAAAAGTCCATCATCAATATTTTATCCCTGTAACATCAATCAATATACATCTTGAATCAAATATTCATCTTTTCACTACAAGCCAAAGATATTCATTTGTATCACCAGTTGGCCATGTTCATCTCAACAGTTGTTCATCTTTGCACTATGGGCCAAAGATATTCATCAGTTAATCATTCATCTTTGCACTACAGGCCAAAGATATTCAGTAATATCATCATTTAGGACTGAGGATGATGAAAAATATCTCAAAGAAAACGAATCCAGTGAGATAAAAGATCAAAGATTACGGATTCGAACTTTAGTTTATCCAAGTTCAAAAATACCTTATAATAATCAATTGTGGAGCAAAATTCAAGAATGAAGATCAAAACATGGATACAATCAAACATAGTAACCATAATAGACAACTTGGACAAAGAAAAGAAAATTTCATTTTTTCCTGTGAATTGTGTCGTATTCGTGAATAGTGCCGTATACGTGAATAGTAACCCTGACATGAAAAAGGTAGAAATTCCACAATAAAATCCAGATCAATATTTTGGCATAATGATATTGAAGAAAATAATATCATTTACGAAAAAAATAACATCCCTTACCTCAAAAGAACAGTACTTCTGGCTGAAATATCAGGTATAAGGTTGAAGGAAACATGCACTGAATAGCAACTCACAAAGTATCTAAATACTCACAAAATACGCTCGATAATATAGAGAGAGAAAGCTTATGATTCTGGTGTGATTTTCAATTCTAACTAAGAACCCTATTTATAGGAAAATGCTTAGTACGCCATAGCAGACTAACCTGCTACCTGATGGCTTTACCGTGCACTATTCACGCCCACCATTTTTGAAATAAAATTTCAGCACATTTTTTCACCAACCAAAAGTGGAGCCCACCCATGTTTTTAATAAAAAATTATTTATTTCAAAACTTTAATAACTCATAATAAATAGCCTTTTTATCAGAAAAATACGAATTGTATGTCCATCCCATAGGAAATTAAATTCTCTACAACTTTGTAGATTTAAGTTTTTCCAAATTCTAAACAAAAAATGACTAAAATCCACATACGGACGATTTTTAATATCTCTATACCGACAAAATACTGATAAAACACCTCAGCATTAATTCCTTCATTTATATCCACACAAAATAAATATTTCCTTATCCATCCACATAGAATAAATATTTCCTTATCATATAAATCAATAATAAATTATTCATAAATAATATTACAGAATCACAATTATGACAATCAGGTCGTTCCCAGGAAAGAGGGGCTTTTCGATAAAGATTTCTCCTTATTGGCGCGCAATTAGGTGACCAAACCCCTTTCCTAGACAGAACTTCCTCAGACATTGCCAATAATGCTATCTAATAACATTATTCAAATAATATAAATTATTGATCTGATAATGGAAAATATTGTGCAGTGACAATTATTGAAACAATATTAATATAAAATATCAATGCAGCTATTATTGAATCAATAAAAAATATTGAGCAAGAATTATTGTAACAATTATTGAGTAGTGCCTTCTTATGTAAGAATCAATAATTCAAAATACTATGCAATACCTGGTATTACTCTGCATGCAACCACGCAGCGACATCGTATTTTAACCAAGGTATTCCAATAGTGTTAACGGTAAATATTACGTCGTTATTTATAAAAACTCAAACTTGTCATTTTCTTTATCCGACCATTTTTCGTTATGGGGCCCACAAATGGCTTCGCCATCATACAAATATTCCCCGATAACAAGAATATTCTACGACCAAACGAATATTTCCCGACAACAATGAATATTTTATAAACATTTGCATATATTGCAAAATTTGCACATTTCACCCATAACCAAAGCATTATATCAAATTAACACTTTATTATTCACAATAATAAATAGAGAAAATTTGATTTTATTTATAAAAAGTTGGGGTCTTTCAACACTTGTCAAATTTTGTCCCAAGCTTATCCTTTGAAACCTTTTCACATAAGTTGGACAACCCTTATCTTAACATACTTAAGATTAGGAATCCTCCATGTCCATAACTTTTATGGAGTCTTGAGGCCGGATTTTGAGGTTACCTTTTCGTAGATATGCAACCATTTCTAGGGCATGACCCCAGAGGGATACTTGAATGTCGGTAAAATCATTATGGACCGCACCATATCCAACAAGGTATAATTTTTCCTTTTAGATACATCAATCAATTATTGCATATCAATAGGCATCAATTATGAGAAAACCATTTGAGATGATCTAGAAACCTATTACACAAGTATTCCTTCCTCGATCTGATCAAAGAATTCTAATACTTTTCAATTCGTTACACTTATGAATTCTTTGAACTTTTCAAATAATTTAGACTAGTATTTCAGCAAATACACACATTCAACTCTTTGAATGATCATCTCATTTTCTTATACTAGTTTGTTAAATTTACAAAATAATTTTTCACGTAAGTCAAGTACACAAAATCCATTAAGTAATATTTCAGTTCTATTCAAAACATTATTATTATAAATAAAACAACAATTGTTCTTGAATCTAATACCAAAGATTTCATTGTCCAATAACAAAATGGAAATAATATTTCCAACGAGAACTGGAATATAATAACAACTTATTGATTGGGTAAAATCTAATTACGCACAACACGTAAGTATAACGTGGTCAACAAGTAATAAGGAGAAAGTAGAGTATCGTTCCCACGAGGAATTGTTTAATAAAAATTACCAAGTACTAACCCGTAACCAACTCAATCTTATTTAAATGAATGAATTTGAATTTATAAGTAAACTAATTATAATTACCACTAGTTAAATTAAGATTACGGAGATTTAAGATCACAACTTCACTTATTTCTTCATTTAAGTTAACACAATTCTCATCAATTATTCTCTATCCTGAATTGTTAATCAAGAACACTAAAGCAGATAAAACCACCTCTCGATGCATAATACCCATACTCACTTAAATCCACAGATGATAGAATTAAGCAAGACACCCTAATTAACTAATCCACTATATCTCTATGTGAATTACAATTAAAAAGGATTTAAAGCACAAGTTCTCTATAAGATTACATATGGCGTAAAGGCATATCTCTATCCTAAACACGAATCATGAATTCCATCTATGCAGAAATCACAAACACATGCTATCATGATCAAATCTAAATCTATACTTCATCTCTCGAGTTCATATAGATTATCACGGTAATTGTTAGCTAGGCAATTAAGTCCAAATCACAATAGACAATCCTCACAATAGAACATAATAATTGATAGCGAAGAATATTAAAATAAACTACACAATAAGATCCATTGTAATCTCAAACAAAGAATTAGTTCATGACTATTGAATTAAAACTAAGAATCCACAATTGAATAATCAGTAAAAGATAAAGATAGAAGAAGATAAGAAGATAGAATCTATTGTCTGTAGATTTGAAGCTCCATCCTTGCTCCTACTTTGAATCTTCAATGGTCTCCAAGTTGCTTTAATCTCCAAATCTCATAAGAACTAGTGTTTAGATTTAATATACTCTAATCTAATCTAATGAAATCCTTCTCTCCTTTAATCCTTGTGATTCTCCTCCTTTTATAAGTCTCTTTATATGTCTTTAAGTCCTCTTGGAAGTCATTGAGTTAATTAGATCGAACCAATCCTTCTTAGACTCAAATTTAGCCAAAAAATGACTTTTTGACGCATTCCCCACCCCGATGGGGTTTATACTACTAAAATAGGTTCCGCCCCGTGGGGTCCCTATGTTTTTTAAGTTGGTAGCCCCGCCGGTGGGGTCCTTTTTTGATGAAGTGTCCTCTGGGAAAATGGCCATAACCTTTGATCCGGAAAGAGTTATGAGGCCTGCAGCCTATCAAATCGAAGATATCGACGAGCTCTACAACTTTCATGCTTTAAGAATTGAGAAAAAACGGACGGATTTAGGTCGAAATTAGGCCGGAAGTGACTGCTATGCAAATGGCCACCCAAAACAGTGACGTTCAACGTTTGTTGGTACAAAGATCATAACTCTTGCATCCGAACTCCGATTGGAATGATTCAAGATGTTCTGGAAAGCTAAGAAGAAGCTCTACAATATAATCTAAGTTCCAAGCCAAGAACATGAAATAAACATGAAAGTCCAAATGATGTCCGGATTGCTTTTCTTTGCGATTTCATACCAATTCTTTGCGATTTCAGCTCCCAAGCATATAATCTACAAAACGAACACAAAATGCATGAAAAATAACAAAGAAACATGAGATTAAGCAACAAATTTAAGTAACAGATACCGGATAAGTAGGTATAAAACCTACTTATCAAATACCCCCAAACTTAAACCTTTGTTTGTCCTCAAGCAAAAACACAAAACAACAATGCTATGCAATGCAATTAATCTACATGCCTACGAATCCAGCAGTAATGACAAAAACAAGTCTATTCAACCGATCTCAGCGAAATCAAGTAAACATGATAATACAGCATATCAAAACGCATCAGTAATTTCTCAATCAATCATCAAATCTTAAACCGTTATTACTGATATAGTGTGTGTGTGCTCAACATCCATGATAACTGATATAATGCTAAATACAACACATAATAGATCTCTTTAAAGGCATCATACAGTGCAAACTCATAAAATTCATGAACAAGCTAAATCCAACAAAATTCTAACATCCACCAAGTTCAAGAGTCCAATCCGGGATATTTATGCTTTACTTTGCATTACGGGGGCTTTTTTTTTGCTCTTTTCCCGTCTTATTATTATTTTTTCTTTTATTTATTATTATATATATTTTATTCTTTATCATGACTGTGCAATGTCTCATTCCATTATGCTAACAGTGCTACCCCTTAGCGAGCTTTCGACCATCGACTCCCAGACCATAAAGACCTTATGGCGCTAGGTGTAAAGACACTCCCTCGGGCGTACTTGCTCAAGTAACAAAGGCCCCGAAACAAGACTAGCCACGGTATTTTTTTGTTTTCATCATTTTTTTTCTTTTTAAAGCTTATATATCCCAAATATTTCCCCCGAAACTTAAGTTTTTGTCTAAATTTAGTTATCTCCGCATTTTCATGACTTTCATTCATTCACACTATTATTATCCTTAAGAAGTCAATTATGTATCAATTTATACTTAATCAGTCAACAAAGTTGTCTCTAACGTGCTATCCTTGATTATAACAGTTTCAAACAGGAAAAGATCCAATTCATAACACGCAAAATCACGTCAAAACTCTAATAATTAGTACTATACTTGTCTACTCAATTATAATTTCATCATTGGCCAAAATAAACTTAAACTCTCTAACAACTGGATTCATTCAAATGAACATGGTAACTAACTAATATTTTTGAAATTTTAATTTTTGATTTATTTTTGATTTTTTAACAAGAAACTACATATAATGTTATTCAAACTATACTACTATGCAACTACTTATGCAGTTGTACTACATGAATACAAACCTAATGAACCTAAACTAAATTAACAACATATGAAAAATAACATAACATAAAACATAACTACATAAACATAAACTAAACTAATTAACTCCCCAAACTTAACAATTACAATGTCCTCATTGTAAAATAAAGCATGAAGTGGACGAGGACTTCCCTGTAATCATTTAAGCTGTGTGGTGATGGTGGCATGGCGCGGCGACGATCATTTTTATATCCATTGAACCTCCAATACCGCAATGAGAGAGACAACATGGATTAGATTATAAGAGAACTTAATAAGCAAATTAACTCCTAAATTTTAATAAACAAATTAACTAACTATCTACTAATTAAACTAGTAAAACATATAAATATAAAAATTCCTGGGTTGCCTCCCAGTCAGCGCTTGATTTACAGTCTTTCAGCTTGACTTTGTCTTGTCAACGTTATCCAATTCCTCTTCGAAAGTTGAGGAATCCTCCATCCATCGGAAATAATGTAGCTTTTGGTAGGTTCCCATTTGTGATAGCCATTGCATTAAAGTCACCTAGCATGCTTTGTTTAGATAAAATCACATTCAAGAACGTCCAACATCTAAGTGTTTTCTCCATTGTGTCTGCGAATAAATTCTGGCATTGAAGCTTGTCAGACACAACAATCTCTTCTTCTATCTTCTCCAACTCATCGCACCATGGCTTCGAAGTTGTACTTGCTTTTACGTCACAAGGAGTATTGCTGACGACATAACTACCTAGCGGACAAGGTTTTGCAAATCTAATCGGATCCTTGAACCTTGGTGGAGAAGGCACTTGAGTAATTAATAACATCGGCTCATCCTCGTTAGTACTCATAGTTAGTTCTTCACCGACCTTGTTTTCATTATCCCCACTTGTCTCCTCTTTTTCAACATCTCGTGGCTCATCCAGTTGTAGATTTGGCTCGGGCACTTCATCAATCTCGGAAACCTCGTCATAACACCAATTGTTTTGAGGACAGTTGTTTAGGGCTTTGAGTGTTTGATCCATCTGGTTTTGCAGATTTTGAATTGATATCTCTTGATTCTGAATTGACCGCTCTTGATTAATCCTCCTCTCCTCATTTGATGCTACGAACTTGGACAACAAATCCTCCAACCTTGAATTATTTGTCTCAGTCTCGGAAGCCATGTATTGAGGACCATTGGTTGAGGTAGTGATGAGTTGTTCCATCCGATTATTAAAATTTTGGGTTGATGACTCTTGGCTAATCCTCATCTCCTCTAGGTTTGCTATGCCCTTCAATATTACATCCCTCGAATTTGGCTTTTCTTCTTGTGGCAATGGAGGTGGACATGAAAATTCTGGTGTGTATGTTGGATTTGGAACATAGTATTGGTCTTCATAAGTATAGCTCAATGACGAATCCGGGTGATACCCCCAAACTTGATAATAATTAGCATATGTATAATCGTTGAGGTATTCACCACCGTGCTGTCCCGACTCAAACCTAACGGTGCATTGATGCCTCAGATGATTACCAGTACAATAATTGCAATTAACTGATATCCTTCGATTACGTTGGGTTACAACAACGTCAACCTCCTCGAAAGAGTCTCAAGCTGCGCTGATAATGCAGAAAATGCATTGAGATCATCCATCCCCGCTCCCCTTGGCAGAGTCATTCTCGTATATGGCCATTGATAATTAAATTCCGCCATGGTACCTGAAAAGAAAGAAAAATAGGAAGATAATTAAATAAAAAGGAAAAAAAACGTTTAAATTAAGACTAATTTGATTGAAGCTAATATTGGCAAAAATATATTAACTAATTCCCTGGAAATAGCGCCAAAAACTTGTTAGGTAAAATCTAATTATGCACAACACGCAAGTATACGTGGTCAACAAGTAATAAAGTGAAAGTAGAGTATCGTTCCCACGAGGAATTATTTAATAAAAATCACCAAGTACTAACCCGTAACCAACTCAATCTTATTTAAACGAATGAATTTCAATTTATAAGTAAACTAATTCTAATTACCACTAGTTAAATTAAGATTACGGAGATTTAAGATCACAACTTCACTTATTGCTTCATTTAAGTTAACACACTTCTCATCAATTATTCAATATCCTGAATTATTAATTAAGAACGCTAAAGCAGATAAAACCACATCTCGATGCATAATACCCATACTCACTTAAATCCACAGATGATAGAATTAAGCAAGACACCCTAATTAACTAATCCACTATATCTCTATGTGAATTACAATTAAAAAGGATTTAAAGCACAAGTTCTCTATAAGATTATATATGGCGTAAAGGCATATCTCTATCCTAAACACGAATCATGAATTCCATCTATCTAGAAATCAAAACATGCTTATCATGATCAAATCTAAATCTATACTTCATCTCTCGAGTTCATATAGATTATCACGGTAATTGTTATTAAGCAATTAAGCAATTAAGTCCAAATCACAATAGACAATCCTCACGATAGAACATAATAATTGATAGCGATAAGCATATTAAAATAAACTACACAATAAGATCCATTGTAATCTCAAACAAAGAATTAGTTCATGATTATTGAATTAAAACTAAGAATCCACAATTGAATACACATTAAAAGATAAAGATAGAAGAAGATGAGAAGATAGAATCTATTGTGCATAGATTTGAAGCTCCCTCCTTGCTCCTACTTTGAATCTTCAATGGTCTCCAAGTTGCTTTAATCTCCAAATCTCATAAGAACTAGTGTTTTGATTTAATATACTCTAATCTAATCTAATGAAATCCTTCTCTCCTTTAATCCTTGTGATTCTCCTCCTTTTATAAGTCTCTTTATATGTCTTTAAGTCCTCTTGGAAGTTATTGAGTTAATTAGATCGAACCAATCCTTCTTAGACTCAAATTTAGCCAAAAAATGACTTTTCTGCGCGTACCCCCACCCTGATGGGGGTTTATACATTAAATAGGCCCGCCAGGCGGGGGTCCCTACTGTTTTGCAGTTGGTATGCCCGCCCCGGTGGGGGTCCTTTTTCTGATGAAGTGTCCTCTGGGAAAACGGCCATAACTTTTGATCCGGAAAGAGTTATGAGGCCTGCCACCTATCAAATCGAAGATATCAACGAGCTCTACAACTTTCATGCTTTAAGAATTGAGAAAAAACGGACTGATTTAGGTCGAAATTAGGCCGGAAGTGACTGCTATGCAAATGGCCACCCAAAACAGTGACGTTCAACGTTTGTTGGTACAAAGATCATAACTCTTGCATTCGAACTCCGATTGGAATGATTCAAGATGTTCTGGAAAGCTAAGAAGAAGCTCTACAATATAATCTATGTTCCAAGACAAGAACATAAAATAAACATGAAAGTCCAAATGATGTCCGGATTGCTTTTCTTTGCGATTTCATACCAATTCTTTACGATTTCAGCTCCCAAGCATATAATCTACAAAACGAACACAAAATGCATGATAAATAACTAAGAAACATGATATTAAGCAACTGATTTAAGTAACAGATACCGGATAAGTAGGTATAAAACCTACTTATAAAATAATTAATAATTATTATGAATAAATAATAATTAATGTGTAATAGATTAATAGGTTATAAAATGATTATATGTTTTTTACTTGATTAATTTGTACAATATAGTAAACCTTTATTATATGGTAGCTAACTATATATTTTATATAGTACAAGGTGGTACATTAATAGGTATATATATATTATATATATATATGCTATATAGTATGAGTTATTTGCATTCATGTGAGTTGCATAATAATATTGTTATATGATATGAAGTGTGTGGGTAAAAATTCATGTATACCCTATTGACATATAATATTATCAATTGTTAAATTAATAATGATTTCATTAAGTTATTATGATGATAACAGTCATGGTAATAGAAAATGTACATGAATTATATGTATATACACTACTTGATATCTTGTAATTGGGAAATACATTGTATGCTCTTTTAAATCATTATAACCTATGTTATGTGAGATGAATTGTGCAACATAATTTATAACCAAAGTATATATTATGTATATTATGTATTAGCCAAGTGTGGCATTTCATTTCTTTTGCAAATGCTGAGTTTTGCTCCTTGTCCCAAAATTTGTGGCACAAAGGTACAATTAATAGTAACCTAAAACCAATTTACGTATTTTCCAAATGGGCTAAGCATTGGCAATGATTTCTAGGCCAATGGCTATAAGGATGGTTGGTATTGAGTTGTTTAACCACTCTCTAGTAACCATTGTTTTCCTCCTTTACACCATGAGCTCAACCTTAGTGCAATGTCATTATCTAGTCCAAGTTTCCATTATAAATAGAAGCTTCAATTACAATTTTTGGTTGCTTGCAATTCTAAGTTGAGTAGTTCTAAGTTGCTGAACATATTGTAGAATCATACTCAGTGTGTGAGGAGTTCATTTCAAGCGTAACAAGGTATAAACTCTAATTATGTTCTTAGTTGGGAATTGTCAAATTCTTAGGAATTTCTTGAATTCCTTGTTAATCAATGTGAGTTATCATGCCATGATATGTTTATGATATATGTCTACATGTTTGAAGTCTTAATTGATTGTTTGGAGCATGTTTAAACTAAAAGGGATCAAAGTGGTTAAGGCTCTGTAAACAGAGTCACTTCGCATCTCTACGATGTAGCATGCAGACATGCATAGGCCGTAACTCCAAAATCGATTCATCTCGACGTAATGCAATTGAGTACGCCTCTATTTGTACTTAGGGGTGCAACGAAGCTATGCCGTACCTCGGAACGATTCTTTGGTTTCGATTGTGATATATGTTACTAAATTGATGTTATGACTTGGATATATACCTATAGAGGAGTATAACATGTTATGTAAAGCTTTGTATGTGATATGAAGTAATCAACTTGGATTAGTAAGAAAGTTGTAGCAAAACTTAAAAGTTTTCAAAACTAACTTTGTAGAAAACTTGTGTTCACGAGTTCTAAACTTACGAGACCATATACATGACTGATTTGGAACCTAAATGAGCATGATATGTGATCCATAGATATTGTATCCATGACCAACTTGACAAGATTTGTGCTAGAACTTGGTTTGAAAAGAAAAGCTTAGTTAAGACTAATGAACATGAACGCTAAAAGATTTAGATTCTGATCTTGAAAGGAGGTTAACATAACTTAACTCCTCGTGATATAAGTTATAAAGTTGTCTTGTATGTGTATATTGCATCATTTCATGCTAAAAAGATTTCAAAGACAACCTTGGACATATTTTTAAACATAAGTTGCATATTATGTGAGTACTTAGATACTAAAGTAGTAAGATGTCATGTTATGACTATAATACTCTTATACATGATACATATGTACTGAGCATGATGGTTACATGATTTTTATGTTAATGACATATAAATTGGAAGTTAAAACTTGAAGTAATGAACTCAAGTATAATCAGGTGTTATATGTGAAACTCTATCATGCATGTATGTTAAATGGTATATGTGATTAGTGTGTTAGAGTTGGACTGAAGTCAGGAGAGCACAGCTCAAACCTGAAATCGGCGAGGGGCGGTAGCAATTCTGTAGATCCCTAGGTTTGAGACCAGGCCTTGATTCTTGCGAATCTATGATCTTGCCAAGATTCTGCTTTTGGTTCTGAAATTTAAGGCATGTTTACATGATCTCTTTATCTGGTAATATATGAACAATGTTCCATATAATGTGTTGAGAAGCATGCTATGTGATGACTTGATTCTTTTAAGTATAGACTCGTATTAGTTTACACATACTAATTGAAAGGGCCAACTTATTAATGTTAGGTTATTTCAACGCGAGTTAGTTAAAGCTAGTATTATATTGTAGCTGAGCAAACAGGCAAGTATCCTAAACCCTTGCATTACTTTAATTAACGCATATTGTAAGCAAGTATCCAAACCTTACGCACTACCTTTATTTTGTTCAAATAGGTATATGTTTATGCAAGTTCTTGGAACCATACTTTTATTGAGCAAGTTCCTTGAACCCTAATTTTGTTAAACAAGTTTCCCTGAACTTACCCTAAATTATATTGAGCAGGTTATTGTGGAATTGAAAGTTATTCGTTTAAGCTTGAACTTTATTTCCAAGCATGATTATTAAGTGGGTTAATTCCCTTACAATTATTACACATCGATATTATCGACATTCGCACTTAGTGCACTTGAATTCGTATAGTCTTGGACTTGTACATTATTTAAAGTTCTATAATTCTTGAACTGTGTCAGATAGAGTCTGAACCTTTGTTCGGTCAGATAAGTATACGAAGTTTTATAAAAGTTATCCCAACCAATTGATGGTAAGGATTCTTAGACTGAATGAACACCCTTCTTATGATAGGGGAATACCCCAGGTATCTAATATAAGATACAAAGAACAGATTTAAATGTTATGCATATACATGGTGTACGCGAGGCTAATCCCCTCAAGTACTTATTATGTAGCCAGTAAACAAAGGGTCAAGAAATTATTGATTCCATTGGAGTATTATAGTTCAAAGTTTACTTGACTAGCAGTTATTCTAAAAGCAATTATTATCTTTGCTTCTAATATTCATATTGTTGAATCCTTCATATATTTATATTGTTGAATTCCTTATCAGATATTTTCCTTTCATCATGATATATCCTTATTGTTGTATTTAAACTTGTTGAGTAAACGTGTTGCTCATCCTTGCTATATCATGAATTATATTGCAGCTAAGCCCGAGACCTCAGGAAAGGACAAGGGTAAAGGAAAGATGTAGGATAGTCACCAGGAGCAGACTTTACTATATGTCTACTTTAAATTATTGTTATGTAATGTGAACCCTAATTATTAATTTAGAGTGTGTTTTTAAGATTGTATTAAGGTTATCGAATCTTGGGAATAGTAATACCTTTTGAATGAACGACGTACATTTATTATATTCCGCATTTTAGTTATCGTATGTTATTTAGAGGTGGATGTTAGTATTTTATCGTGATCATCGAACCAGGGTCAGAGGACCCGGATTTGGGGCTATCACAAAAGCAAGTAAACATGATAATACATCATATCAAAACTCATCAATAATTTCTCAATCAATCATCAAATCTTAAACCGTTATTACGGATATAGTGTGTGTGTGCTCAACATTCATGATAACTGATATAATTCTAAATACAACACATAATAGATCTCTTTAAAGGCATCATACAGTACAAACTCATAAAATTCACGAACAAGCTAAATCCAACAAATTTCAAACATCCACCAAGTTCAAGAGTCCAATCCGGGATATTTATGCTTCACTTTGCATTACGAGGGCTTTTTTTTGCTCTTTTCCCGTCTTATTGTTTTTTTTCTTTTATTTATTATTATATATATTTTTTTCTTTATCATGACTATGCAATGTCTCATTCCATTAGGCTAACAGTGCTACCCCTTAGCGAGCTTTCGACCAACGACTCCCAGACCATAAAGACCTTAGGGCGCTAGGTGTAAAGATACTCCCTCGGGCATACTTGCTCAAGTAACAAAGGCCCCGAAACAAGACTAGCCCCAGTATTTTTTTGTTTTCATCATATTTTTTCTTTTTAAAGCTTATATATCCACACTTTTCCCCCCAAACTTAAGTTTTTGTCTAAATTTAGTCATCTCCGCCTTTTCATGTCTTTCATTCATTCACACTAGTATTATCCTTAAGAAGTCAATTATGTATCAATTTATACTTAATCAGTCAACAAAGTTGTCTCTAACGTGTTATCCTTGATTATACCAGTTTCAAACAGGAAAAGATCCAATTCATAACACGCAAAATCACGTCAAAACTCTAATAATTAGTACTATACTTGTCTACTCAATTCCAATTTCATCATTGGCTAAAATAAACTTAAACTATCTAACAACTGGATTCATGCAAATGAACATAGTAACTAACTAATATTTTTGAAATTTTGATTTTTGATTTATTTTTTTTATTTTTGATTTTTTAACAAGAAACTACATATAATGTTATTCAAACTATACTACTATGCAACTACTTATGCAGTTGTACTACATGAATTCAAACCTAATGAACCTAAACTAAATTAACAACATATGCAAAATAACATAACATAAACATGAAACTAAACTAATTAACTCCCCCAAACTTAACAATTACAATGTATTCATTGTAAAATAAAGCATGAAGTGGACGAGGACTTCCCTATAATCATTTAAGCTTGTGGTGATGGTGGCGTTGGCGGCGACGATCATTTTTCTATCCATTGAATCTCCAATACCCGCAATGAAGAGAGACAACATGGATTAGATTATAAGAAAACTTAATAAGCAAATTAACTCCTAAATTTTTGACGAACTAACAGTACTAATTAAACTAGTAAAACATATAAATATAAAAATTCTTAGGTTGCCTCCCAGTCAGCGCTTGATTTACAGTTTTTCAGCTTGACTTTGTCTGGTCAACGTTATCCAATTCCTCTTCGAAAGTTGAGGAACCCTCCATTCACCAGAAATAATGTAGCTTTTGGTAGGTTCCCATTTGTGATAGCCATTGCATTAAAATCACCTAGCATGCTTTGTTTAGATAAGATCACATTCAAGAACGTACAACATCTAGGTGTTTTCTCCATTGTGTCTGCGAATAGATTTTGGCATTGAAGCTTGTCAGACACAACAATCTATTCTTCTATCTTCTCCAGCTCATTGCACCATGGCTTCGAAGTTGTACTCGCTTTTACGTCACAAGGAGTATTGCCGACAACATGACTACCTAGCGGACAAGGTTTTGCAAATCTAATCGGATCCTTGAACTTTGGTGGAGAAGGCACTTGTGGAATTAATAACAACGGCTCATCCTCGTTAGTACTCATAGTTTGTTCTTCACCGACCTTGTTTTCATTATCCCCACTTGTCTCCTCTTTTTCAATATCTCGTGGCTCATTCAGTTGTAGATTTGGCTCGGGCACTTCATCAATCTCGGAAACCTTGTCATAACACCAATTATTTTGAGGACAGTTGTTCAGGGCTTTGAGCATTTGATCCATCTGGTTCTGCAGATTTTGAATTGATATCTCTTGATTCTGAATTGACCGCTCTTGATTAATCCTCCTCTCCTCATTTGATGCTACGAACTTGGACAACAATTCCTCCAACCTAGAATTATCTGTCTCAGTCTCGGAAGCTATGTATTGAGGACCATTGGTTGAGGTAGTGACGAGTTGTTCCATCCGATTATTAAAATTTTGGGTTGGCAGCTCTTGGCTAATCCTCATCTCCTCTAGGTTTGCTATGCCCTTCAATATTACATCCCTCAGATTTGGCTTTTCTTCTTGTGGCAATGGAGGTGGACATGAAAATTCTGGTGTGTATGTTGGATTTGGAGCGTAGTATTGGTCTTCATAAGTATAGTTCCATGACGAATCTGGGTGATACCCCCAAACTTGATGATAATTAGCATATGTATAATCGTTGAGTTTTTCACCATCGTGTTGTCCCGGCCCAAAACTAACGGTGCATTGATGCTTCAGATGATTACCAGCACAATAATTGCAATTAACTGCTATCATTCGATTACGTTGGGTTACAACAATGTCCAACCTCCTCGAAAGTGTCTCAAGCTACGCTGATAATGCAGAAAATGCATTGAGATCATTCATCCCCGCTCCCCTTGGCTGAGTCATTCTCGTATACGGCCATTGATAATTAAATTCCGCCATGGTACCTGAAAAGAAAGAAAAATAGGAAGATAATTAAATAAAAAGGAAAAAAACGTTTAAATGAGGACTAATTTGATTGAAGCTAATATTGGCAAAAATATATTAACTAATTCCCCGGCAACGGCGCCAAAAACTTGTTGGGTAAAATCTAATTACGCACAACACGCAAGTATACGTGGTCAAAAAGTAATAAAGTGAAAATAGAGTATCGTTCCCACGAGGAATTGTTTAATAAAAATCACCAAGTACTAACCCGTAACCAACTCAATCTTATTTAAACGAATGAATTTCAATTTATAAGTAAACTAATTCTAATTGGTATAAGGTCCAAAAATGCCCCTGACATTTTCCCCAATGTCTACCGAGCACCCTATATCTTTTTTTGTCCAAAAATACCCTTAACGTTATAATTTTGGGTCATTCGTGCCCCTGCCGTTAACAATTGTGACAACTAGACTAACATCCGTCCAAATTGATTATGTGGCAGTCACATGGACATACTAAAATTACTAATTAAAAAAAATACTAAATACTAATTAAAAAATATACTAAAATAGTAATAAAAAAAATACTAAAATACTAATTAAAAAAATACTAAAATACTAAAAAAAAATTAAAAAATACTAAAATAATAAAATTCAAATTATTTTGTTAATTAAAAAATACTAAAATACTAAAATTATTTTACTAAATATTAGTATTATATACTTTTTACTTTTACTAAATATTAGTATAACATATCAAATTTTACTAAATATTTAGTATTAAATTTTTTACTAAAATACTGAATTTGCTAAAATTTAACGTAAATTTTTTTTCTATTACTAACTTTTTTTTTTACTAAAATACGAATATATTTAGTATTATATTTTACTAAAATTTAACGTTAAATTTTTTCAATTACTAACTTTTTTTACAATTTAATGTTAAAATTTTGTAAATTAAGTATTTTAGTAAAATATAATACTAAATATATTCGTATTTTTAAAAAAAAAATTAGTAATTGAAAAAAATTTAACGTTAAATTTTAGTAAATTCAGTATTTTAGTAAAATATAATACTAAATATATTCGTATTTTAGTAAAAAAAAATTAGTAATTGAAAAAAATTTAACGTTAAATTTTAATAAATTTAGTATTTTAGTAAAATATAATACTAAATATATTCGTATTTTAGTAAAAAAAAGTTAGTAATAAAAAAAAAAATTAACGTTAAATTTTAGTAAATTAGTATTTTAGTCTAATATAATACTAAATATTTAGTAAAATTTGATATATTATACTAAAATTTAGTAAAAAGTAAAAAGTATATAATACTAATATTTAGTAAAATAATTTTAGAATTTTTTAATTAACAAAATAATTTAAATTTTAGTATTTTAGTATTTTTTAAATTATTTTTAGTATTTTTTAATTAGTATTTTAGTATTTTTTTTATTAGTATTTTAGTATATTTTTAATTAGTATTTAGTATTTTTAATTAATATTTTTTAGTATGTCCATGTGGTACATCACGTAATCAATTTGGACGGATGTTAGTCTAGTTGGCACAATCATAATCTATTGAGGCAACGAATGACCCAAAATTGTAACGTTAAGGGTATTTTTGGACAAAAAAAAGTATAGGGTGCTCGGTAGACATTGGGAAAAATGACAGGGGCATTTTTGGACCTTATCACAATTCTAATTACCACTAGTTAAATTAAGATTATGGAGATTTAAGATCACAACTTCACTTATTGCTTCATTTAAGTTAACACACTTCTCATCAATTATTCTCTATCCTGAATTGTTAATCAAGAACACTAAAGCAGATAAAACCACCTCTCGATGCATAATACCCATACTCACTTAAATGCACAGATGATAGAATTAAGCAAGACACCCTAATTAACTAATCAACTATATCTCTATGTGAATTACAATTAAAAAAGATTTAAAGCACAAGTTCTCTATAAGATTACATATGGTGTAAAGGCATATCTTTATCCTAAACACGAATCATGAATTCCATCTATGCAGAAATCACAAACACATGCTATCATGATCAAATCTAAATCTATATTTCATATCTCAAGTTCATATAAATTATCACGGTAATTGTTAGATAGACAATTAAGCAATTAAGTCCAAATCACAATAGACAATCCTCATAATAGAACATAATAATTGATAGCGAAGCATATTAAAATAAACTACACAATAAGATCTATTGTAATCTCAAACAAAGAATTAGTTCATGATTATTAAATTAAAACTAAGAATTCATAATTGAATAATCATTAAAAGATAAAGATAGAAGCAGATAAGAAGATAGAATCTATTGTCTGTAGATTTGAAGCTCCCTCCTTGCTCCTACTTTGAATCTTCAATGGTCTCCAAGTTGTTTCAATCTCCAAATCTCATAAGAACTAGTGTTTTGATCTAATCTACTCTAATATAATCTAATGAAATCCTTCTCTCCTCTAATTCTTGTGATTCTCCTCTTTTTACAAGTCTCTTTATATGTCTTTAAGTCCTCTTAGAAGTCCTTGAGTCAATCGGATCGAATCAATCCTTCTTAGACTCAAATTTGGCCAAAAACGTCTTTTCTGCGCGTACCCCCACCCCGGCGGGGGTTTATAAACTAAATAGGCCCGCCCCGGCGGGGGGTCCCTACTGTTTTGCAGTTGGTATGCCCAACTCGGCGGGGGTTTTGTGAAGGAAAAGCCCGCCCTGGCGGGGGTCCTTTTTCTGATGAAGTGTCCTCTGGGAAAACGGCCATAACGTTTGATCTGGGAAGAGTTGCGAGGCCTGCCACCTATCAAATCGAAGATATCGACGAGTTCTACAACATTCATTCTTTAAGAATTGAGAAATAATGGACGGATGAAGATCTAAATTAGGCCAGAAGTGACTGCTATGCAAATAGCCACCCAAATACACTGAACGTGAGCTCCGATTGGAATGATTCAAGATGTTCCAGAATGCTAAGAAGAAGCTCTACAATATAATCTAAGTTCCAAGCCAAGAACATGAAATAAACATGAAAGCCCAAATGATGTCCGGATTACTTTTTTTACGATTTCATGCCAATTCTTTGCGACTTCGGCTCCCAAGCATATAATCTACAAAATGAACACAAAATGCATGAAAAGTAACTAAGAAACATGAGATTAAACAACTAATTCAAGTAACATATACCAGATAAGTAGGTATAAAATCTACTTATCAATACCCAAGTAGAACCATGACTTAAAGAAAAATTTATTTCAATCATGAACAAAATTATATTTGTAACCGAAACTTCACTAAGCTTCTTCTGGTTAGCCTCTGCAAGATGCTTCTCGCAGTTTCTTTCTAGTGTCCTGGCTTATTGCAGTGGAAGTAAACTTCTTTGCTATCTTTATCAGTTTTGTTCTTATTATCCTTTATTTTTTTTCTTTCTATTTACCTTCTTAGAATTGTTTTTCTTTTAGAAGATCATTTGGCCCCTACCAGTAAGACTTGGTCTTTCTTTGTTGGAAAGTGACTCTTAACATTTTTCAACATGTTAAGAAAATCAGTGAGGTTGATATCTAGCTTGTTCATATGAAAAATTCACAACAATTGTGAAAGGAGTCTGAAATGACTGCAAGATCAAATCTTGACTCAACTCTCCATCCATGCCAAAATATGTCCTAATTATTCAATCAAATTGATCATGTTAAGGACATGTGTCTATACTGTAGTGTCGTTGGTCATTCTGGATCGGAAGAGCTTCTTAGATATCCGATATCTATCAGTCTTATTTTCCTCACCATCAACTACTTGATGTGTAGGAATATAGTAAGAGCATCCATAGTTTCATGCTGACGTTGAAGCTCGTTACTCATGGATGCGAGCATGATGCATTAAGCCAACTATGCATCATCTTGCCACTTTCTAAAAGTAACAATCTCTTCCTCAGAGGCTTTGTCTGCAACCATTGCAGGGATAGACATATTAAGGACATAAGATAGCTTTTCAGCCATTAGAATTATTCTCAAATTCCTTTACCAATTCGTTTAATTCAGTCTGGTTAATTTAGCATCTAATATGCTTCGCAGTGATAGTAATTTTAGACATTTAAAATTCTGTAAATGAATTTGTAATTAAAAACGTTTTAGCATACATTCTTTTATTAACTACCAAAATAATTTAGGTCTTGTTTTAAATTGGTATCTCCCATTATTTTCATCAAACTATATTACCCTCACTTATATAGTTCGGTAAAATCTAATTAAAGATTTGCTAGTGAGAATATGGATCCCATTTCAAATGTATATAGCCTTGTGGTGACACAACAAACTGTATATAAATAAATAGGTAGACAACTCTTGTCAATTACATCATCATGTAACTCCTTTTATTTTGTCTCTTAGATTATTTTGATCAAGTGGTGACACATTCGAATCAAAATTATCTAAGTGAAGTCCAACCTAACACTTCCATATATTCAAAAAAGAAAAACATTGTCCTTGTGGTGGCACAACATGACAACATTGTTCAATTTTCTTTATAAGCATCAAATGTGATAAAATTAACATCTCAACAAATTAAGATAAGTGTTGTGGTGACACAAAAAACTTATAATAATTAATTCATACTCTATTATTTTTTATCATGCTAGAAGGCGACGTTCGATATTCCAAATATCTTTGAACGCTTAAGACTTAATCTAAATTGTTTGAGGGATTTGTTATTATTTTGTCTCATCTTGTTTAGCGCCATGCACACACACACACACACACACACACACACACACACACACACACACACACACACACACATATATATATATATATATATATAAAATGCGTGTCATATTAATTAACATGCAAAACATGTTTGCATAATATAATATATATATATATATATATATAGTATAAGCATGCACATATAGAATACTATATTCTACCTGGATTGATTATGAACTTTATTCTAGTTTGGTTCACTAGAGCCACCAAATGAACCAAGAGGTCAAACTCAGGGTGCAAGATTTAAATTTAAATATAACTATTACATTTAAATCCAGGGCTCCATTACAAACGGGTCTTCAAGCGCTCCTTACTCCTTTATATCCAATTCTTCAAAATTAATTCTAACTATTTCTATTATAAAACTATTTAAAATAAATAGAAACCTTGATCAGCAGTCAAGGGGAAGTACATAGGAGGGAGATATAATTTACATTAAGAAAAAATTAGAGAAAACGAGGTACACATACCCCACTTAATAAAACTCATACATTCATGCATCCAACTAAAATAAAATCCAATCACATTGGGCAATAATTCATAATCAATCCCATTTATTATCATACACATCAAAATATGCATCAATAAATAAAT
The DNA here is from genome assembly GCA_020205605.1 of Panax ginseng. Lineage (NCBI taxonomy): Eukaryota > Viridiplantae > Streptophyta > Magnoliopsida > Apiales > Araliaceae > Panax > Panax ginseng. The sequence goes on along the minus strand of CM035136.1, from coordinate 86,025,027 downwards.
TCATCTCATGAAAAAAAATATTCAATATATATATATTGATATCGATTTAATGGGTAATTTTAATTAGCATAAAATCCAATTTTGAAACAAAATAAACTCCTTTATTTTTAATCAAAATCATAATAATTTTCTTTATTTTATTTTATCTAATTTTAAATAAAAATAAACTCTTTTATTTTTAATCAAATTCACAGTCAAAATAAACTCATTTATTTTAATTAACAAGGAATCCAATTTTAAGTACAAAATAAGCTCCTTTATTTTAACTTAAATTTGCTGGAAAAGTAAAATATGTTGAATCATATTCCTTATTAAAATTAAACACCTTTAATTTTAAGAAACATGGAATCCTATTCCATATGTTAATAAACTCCTTTATTCTATGAAACATTGAATCATATTCTATATGTGAATAAACTATTTTATTCAAACAAAAGTGGAATTCAATTCTAAGTTAATATAAAACTTTTGAATAAACTCTTTTATTCAAATAAACGTGGAATCCAATTCTAAGTTATTAAAAAACTTTTGAATAAACTCTTTTATTCAAACAAACGTAGATTCCAATTCCAATTAAAATAAACAACTTTATTTTAATCCAATTCCAAATCAAAATAAACTCCTTTATTTTTAATTCAGAATTACTGAAAAAACATTTAATTTAATTTTAATTAAAATAAATCTTTTATCTTAATAAAAATCAAAATAAAAAATATATATTTATTTCTAGAGAGTGGTGCTAATCTCCATAATCTATTTTTTCAGTTCGCGAATTGTGCAGTTTTTCTCCAAAAACATTATTTTATACCAATAATTATGCCCAAAAAATTTGTTCTAAACGCATATCAACATACATATCGAATCTGAATAATTAATAACTCGCATAAATGTTTGGCTCTAATGCCACTTTCTAGGTTTGTAATATTCATGAATGCAATCAAATTGCACAAAATAAGCAGAAACGTGATAAAATAGAGTTTTAAAATTTTACAAATAATATACCCAGATCATCCTTTATGCATAATTATTAATTAAATGAAAAGAAGAAGAACTTGAATTATACCCTTGAAGATTCGAGCTTCCTCAGGTACAAGTTCACCTTCAAATCCTTTTTGTTTTAAACTTGAATCCACCGGGTTTGATTCATTCCTTTGATCAACGTTAGTCACCCAAGTGTTTGGCCTCTAGAGGTGATCCACTAAGGAAGAAGACGTATTTAAGAACAAGGGTGGTTGACTAAACTCTTATTTTCTATCTCTGTAGAAAAAGAGTGTACTCTCTAACAATTGGAATTACATCATTTGATATCTGATATAAGTCTCCTCTTATATAGATATTAGTTAACCCTTTTATTATTATTAAAATAGGGTATTATTTAATTAATTAAACTCCTTTAATTAATTAGGCTTCCTAATCTTATTAGGGATAATTAATTAAACTCTTTTAATTAATTTGCCTCTTAATCTTATTAGGAATAAATGAGAGTACTTATATTAAATTAATTCCTAAATTTCTTTAGAAATTAAAATAATAATAATTGTAATAATATTAACAAGACTCCTCTTATTAATTTATATTTAATATTTCCAAAATATTAAATAATAAATAGTAAGCTATTTAATTTACTCTATCACCATAGATTAAATTAAATACACTTAACATATTATTACGATTATGCAATTAACTTCTTAAATAATTATTCTTCCTTTTATGGTGTGACCATTTAGGTTATCCATATTAAACCGGTTGTGAATAAATAAATTAAAACAATTCTAATCTTATTTAACAAAATAAATTAAACTATTAATTTATTTAAATAAATAATATTTATTCAATAATAGGGATAAGCCTCCCTAGCGATTAATGACTTTCTAGATAATATAGATTTGAACATTAATCATAAAAGAACCTTTGAGTAAATAGTTACCTTACAATTCAATCATTCCACCATACAATGTCCCAATTAAATATAAGACATGGAATTACTGTCAAATCTTATTTTATTTAATTATATGTATTTCGATCCTTAAATGTACAACTCCAAATAATGCAAATTAGAAACTCCTTTTTAATTTCATTATGCCTAGACCAAGGACTACTGAGTTGTCATTTATCGAATTACATAGGAAATTTCTCTTCTTTTACTAGAAGCAGTAGATTCTTTATTGATCATACATTATCTCCATGTACAACTTATTATACCTAAGCATACCCTTTGATATACCCTAAGAGTCTTAAGAAATAAGTCAAAGTATAACTCATCATACACAAGATACTATGATAATCTCAAGTCTAAGGATCACTTGTACTACTATCACTACAGGAATTCCTATTGACAGACAAGTAAAACTCCATTAAGTATTCCTTAGTGAGTCACGTTCAGTGTATTTATTCTCCAATAAATATCTACATACTTGCTTTAGTGTCTCCACATAAATGATCATGAGATCAATCATCCTTATCCAATGAGCAAGCAACATATGTACAAATCTATCCGGATTCACTAATCCCTAATTTATTAATCCAACGATTGGAAACTATTTTAGTTTTAAGTTTTCTAAGAATTTAGATCTCATTATAATGATCATCATCATTATTCTAAAAGCATTGTTTAAAACTATGGGTTTATCACATATAAGCAGCATCATGTAGATAATTAAAAAGCCTTTAATAAATTAGTACTTTTTATTAATAAATAAATAAGATTGTTACAAAGTATATGTTTTATCATCAAACATGATTGGCTTGTGTGAATACTAATTTCATTTGATACATGAATATCATTCTTGAATTTTACTCCACAATTAGTTATCATGTTGACAATTTGGACATTCTTGAACTATGGATAAATTGAATTATAAATCTCTAAATATTTATCCTTGATCTCACTTGATTAATTCCTTATATCATTGTCATCATCCTCATGCTTATGTTGTGGTAAAAGTTATCTGTGGCCCGTAGTGCATAGATGGACTGTTGATTGGTATGATTATGACAAAAAAAGTTTGTATTGGTATAATCATGACTTTTGTAATGTTCTGCATAAATGATGTGGTGAAAGTCCTCTTTGGCTGTGAAGTAGTGCATAGATGGACAGTTGTTTGGCATGATCATAACCACTGGTGATACTAACGAATATCCTTGGCCCGTAGTGCATGGATAATTCAATGATGTGAAATGTCTATTGATTGGTATTACAGGAAAAATATTGATGATAGATTTTTAAATCATAGAAGATAGTGGACATCATTCTCTACTTGACTCTTTTAATGGATTGTTGTTTCCGCTACAGTTGTTGATCTAAACTTGTTGTTTATTGTATTCTATCAGATTTTTCCATGTTGAGGACTAAGGAAAATTTGCTTTATATTATCTTAGTCATAATATTCTTTATTGGGCTAGTTGAGCTCACCCTTTTCCTTTTGGTTCCATTGTTCTTCTCAGGAGGCGATAATATAGCTAGGACTAGTCGGGGAGTGGAGTAATGGTTCAAGATGGTTTTTATAGCAGTCCTCACTATTTTGTTAAATAGTGTAACAATAATTGTAATGAGGACTTTATTTAAGTTTGGATATTGTCTACGAGGCAATATTTATTTTAAAACTCAGCTATTGTGTTGTTGTATTTTGCACGACAGTTATATAAATGAAGTTTGTATTTAAATTCTATACCATGTATTTGATGACTCAAAAATTAGTTGTATGGACCTATTATGGGGGTGTCACAGTTGGTATCAGAGCTTAGGGATATGATCTCTGGCGGAGATCTGAGGTTAGAACTAGGAGGGGAGAAACGAGTAAAACCTTTGCTAGTATGTCCTACCTAAGCTTATTTGTTATTTAATTGGTCGATCAGGATATAGGAATAATATATGGCATGTCAATTTCTTTAAATAACCCTTGTTTTGTGGCAGTACTTGAGAATGACATCTAAATTTTTTGAGATAAGCATTGGAGCTCATGCGACCATTGAGACACCACCAATCAATAATCAGGATAATGTGCATCAAGAAGGTAATAATCCTCCAGCAAACAACAACACCGATCAAATGATGAACACCGAGATATTTAGGAGCTTTCTACAATTTATGCAACACCAAACGAGAGAGACTCTTGTTCAAAATGCAGGTGGAAACAATGGCAACTCACGGTTAGTTACTGCTAAATAATTCAAGGAGTTGGGACCACCGGAGTTTTTGGGAAAGCTAGAGCCACTTAAGGTAGAGGCATGGATTAATCAGATTACCAAGACATTTGATGTCTTGGGATGCACTGAAGAGCAAAAGGTTCCCTTCGCCACCTTTGTGTTGCGCAGAGAGGCAGATTACTGGTGGGAATCTATAAAACATACTCATTTGTCCGCACTTAAGATGTCTTGGGAGAAGTTCCAAGAATTGTTCAACGACAAGTACTTTCCAGAAAGTATTCGTCACATGAAGGAGGTGAAATTCATCAAGCTGGAACAGAATAATATGACCGTATCACAATATGCGGCAAAGTTTACGGAGTTATCTCGGTTTGCATCTAATTTGGTAGATAATGAGGAGCATATGACGCGAATGTTTCTGCGAGGTTTGAAGCCCGAAATTCGTCAATATCTCATTTCTCACAAACTTTGTTTATATTCAGATGTTGTAAATAGGGCTCAGTTATTGGAGCGCGATAATGAGTTAGCCCAACCAAAAGATAGCAGCCGGCAAAATGATAGTGGTCATACCAGTGGCAATAGTCATCAAAGTGGTGATAACAAACGTGGAGGAAATCATTATGCCAGAAATTGTAACCACTTCGGTGGTAATCCTGGCCAAGATAATAGAAGAAATGAGTCAAGTGGAAGTTTTAAAAAGAGAAGGTTCAATAATGATGGTAAGACAGCAGCACCAGCTGTGAGTCTCCCTCGTCTGATTTTGCATGAACTGCAAAAAGCTTCTAAACATCACATCATTCATCATTTGATCGGTGGTGTTATTTGTGACGCCCCCAAAATAGGTATACATCACCCATCTTGAGTCGCCAAATACATGGTAAAAAATATAAATACAACTTTATAATACAACTGTCGTGTAGAATACGACAAGACATAACTGAGAGTTTTCATACGAATATTGTCTTCTAGACAGTATTCAACTCAAATGGAGTCCTCAATACATTTATTATCACAATATTTCATGGAATAGTGAGGACTACTAATGCTATCATCTGGACCGTCACTCCGTTCCCCGACTAGTCCTGGCTACGTTCTCATTTCCTGAAGAGAACAATGAAAGAAAAAGGGTAAGCTCAACTAGCCCAGTAAGAAATATTATAACTAATATAATCCAGAATAATTTATCGTTAGCCTTCAACAGTGTTAAACTGATAAAATATAACAAACATCAAGTTTAACTGCAGCGGAACAAGCAATCCATTAGAAGAGTCAAGTAGAGAATAAAATCTACTATCTTCTATGATTTAAAAGGTTTTTCATCACTTTTATCGCTGGGACTCAGCTTAATAAATAATCCACATCATCCATGCACTACGGCCAAGGATATTCATTAGTATCACGACCACAAATTATCCATGCACTACGGGCCAAGGATATTCATGTTTTCATCAATGGTCATGATCATACCAACAACTGTCCATCAATGCACTACGGGCCAATGAGGACTTTTACCACAACATTTGTAACATTACGGTCATGATTATACCAAATAATCCCTGGTCATAATCATACCAAGTCTATCTATGCACTACGGGCCACAGATGACTTTCAACATAATATAAACATGAGGATGATGACAATGATATAAGAATTCAATAAAACAAGTTCAAGGATAAATTTTAAGGATTTATAATTTAATTTAATCCAGAAATCAATAACGTCCAAATTGTCAACATGATACTACTTTGTGGAGTAAAATTCAAGAATGCTCAGAAGAATATTTCCATGAAAAGATACTAGATGAAACGTAAATATCAAGGATATTCCACTAATTTCATGGAGTATAGAAGCCAAAACTTTAACCAACTGAGTATAATAGAATATATGAAACCGTAAATGGATTTTTGTCCGCCATGCGGTAATCCACGTAGACAGATCATTTCCACAATTTAATAAGGAATGAATACGAAGGATCATTCACCATGCATGCGGTAATCCACATAGACAGGTTAGTCCAACTGAAAAAATAAAGAATGGAACCAGGTCATGCGTAACCCGCACAGACAGGATATTCCAACAGAATAATAAAGAATGGAATAACAACCCTTGCGAATATTGAAAGAAAATAACTCTCTTAATGAATACGAAAGAATAATACCCCTTACCTTAGCAGGAGATTGGATACTGCAATAGTGTAGTAACAGAATACTCTTCTTCTTTCTCTCTTATTCTCTCTATACTTTCTCTCTCTATAGCTTGAATGAATTGGTGGAAAATAATGAAGAAATGAGCATCTATTTATAGGCTTGGCAGAGTAAGGGTAAAATAGTCTTTTCGCCATATTATCGTTGACATCATCGATCATATTACATCATTGCTTACCTCATCCTCCGATGACATCATCGCTTACCTCATCGTCCGATGACATCATCGCTTACCTCATCGTCCGATGACATCATCGCTTGCATCATAGGAATTCAAATTCAATTTGTTCTCTTCCACCTCCTTTTACTTTTATACCATGAATTTACTATAATAATGCTACCATTGAAATTATAAAAAAATGTACTATTATATAATCACTTCATACTACTATAATGTAATATTATAATCAATAAATTATTTTATCGGAAAAGATAAAATATCAACTTTCAACAAATGTCATATGCTAAAAATTCCTCAGTTTAAATCCACTTCGAATAAATATTTTCTTATCATATATATTTACAATTAATTATTCATAAATAATATTACAAAATTACAATATTGACAACCAGGTCGTTCCCAGGAAACAGGGGGCTTTCCGATAAGGATTTCTCCCTATTGGCGCGCAATTAGGTGACCAAATCCCTTTCCTCGACAGAACTTTCTAGACATTATCAATAATATAAATAATAATATTATTCAAATAATATGAATTATTGATTTGATAATTCGAAATACTGTGCAATGACAATTATTGAATCAATAATATAAAATATCAACGTAGCAATTATTGAATCAATAAAATAAAGTATTGAATAGTAATTACTGTAACAATTATTGAGTAGTGACTTCTTACGTAAGCATCAATAGTCCAAGATACTGTACAATACCGTGTGCTACTATGCAACCATGCGTATTACTGTACTTTTACCACCGGGTATTTCAACAGTTAACGGTAAAACTTTCACCGTTATTTTTATAAAAAGATAATTTTGTCGTTTTCTAACTCCGACAATAATTCTGTTGTGGGGTCCACCAATGATTGTGTCGTCGTACGAATATTTCCAGATAAAAAGAATATTTCCCGACCAAACGAATATTTTATAGCAACTTGCTTACTTTGCAAAATTTATAACTATTACCCACAATTATAACATTATAACAAATTCACACCTTAATATTCAAAAATGATATTAATAGAAAATTCATCTTTATTCATAAAAGTTTGGGTTTTACAACCTCCCCTTCTTATGAAATTTTGCCCTCGAAATTCAGGTACGTACCTGGTATGTCAAAGAGGTAAGGATACCTTGATTTTATTTCAAATTCTAACTCCCAGGTCATTTCCTCAACATCGTGGTTTCTCCACAAAACTTTGACTTGAGGTATAACCTTGGAGCGTAAAATATGCTCCTTCTTATCCAAGATTTTAACAGGAACCTCTTCATACGTTAAATCTTCCGCTATTTTGTTCGGTTCTAACTCAATAATGTGGTGCGGGTCTTTCACATATTTACATAACATAGATATGTGAAAACGTTATGAACACGAGACATACTTGGCGGTAAAGCGAGTCTATAGGCCACAGTTCCTACTCTATCGAGGATTAAAAATGGGTCAATGAATCGAGGATTGAGCTTTCCTCTCTTTCCAAATCTCGTAACTCCTTTCCATAGAGCAACACGTAACAACACATGATCTCCAATATCAAATTTTAAGTCCTTTCGATGAAGATCAGCATAACTCTTTTGTCGATCTTATGAGGTTTTTATACGTTGTCGGATCGTTTGAATCTTTTTCGTAGTCATACGTACTAACTCTTGTCCTAACAACATTGCTTCACCCACCTCATCCCAGCATACTGGAGAACGATACTTTCTTCCATACAACGCCTCGAATGGAGCCATGCCAATACTTGTTTGATAACTGTTGTTGTAGGAAAACTCCACCAATGGTAAGAACTTGTCCCAAATTCCCTTGAAGTCAAGAACACAGAGTCTTAATAAATCTTCAAGAGTTTGAATAGTCCTCTCCGACTGCCCGTCCATTTGATGATGATATGCTGAACTAAATCGTAAATCTGTGCCCATAGCTTTTTGCAAACTAACCCAAAATCTTGAAGTGAATCTTGGGTCTCGATCAGAAACTATGGATACTGGCATACCATGAAGTCTTACAATCTCGTTTATGTACATACGAGAAAGACGTTCAAGTGTATAAGTTTCTCGTATAGGTAAGAAATGAGCCGACTTGGTCAATCTATCAACAATAACCCAAATCGTATCTATTACTTGAGAAACCTTGGGAAGACCAGTAACGAAATCTATTGTAATGTGCTCCCACTTCCATTCTGGAATTTCAAGTGGTTGCAATGGACCTTTTGGTACTTGATGCTCCGCCTTGACTCGTTGACAAGTTAGACACCTTGATATAAACTCCGCGATCTCTCTCTTCATATTGCTCCACCAAAATGTATGTCGAAGATCATAATACATTTTGGTACTCCCAGGATGGATTGCAAACGGTGTATTGTGCGCCTCCATCATGATTTTATACTTTAAATCAGGATCGTTAGGAACACAAAGTCTGGAGTTGACTCGAAGTATTCCTTTTTCATCGATCCTTGCTTCCGGCATAGCACCTTCTTGCACTTTATTCTTCATACGCATCAGCTCTAGGTCTGTAGCTTGAGCATCTTTAACTTTATCAATTAAATTCAGTTCTACTCGTATATTCACTATCATCAGATGGGTCCCTAGAGTATTTAACTCTATCTTCATCCTTTACAAGTCATATAAAATGGGCCTTTGCGTTGACAATATCGCACTCGTACCCGCATATGATCTTCTACTCAATGCGTCAGCTACTACGTTCACTTTACCAGGATGGTATTGAATAGTATGATCATAATCTTTCAACAGTTCAAGCCAACATCGTTGCCGTATGTTGAGTTCCTTTTGAGTGAAGAAATATTTGAGGCTTTTATGATCCGTAAAGATCTCCACTTTCTCCCCATACAAGTAATGCCTCCATATTTTAAGTGCGAAAACGACAGCTGCCAACTCTAGATCATAAGTAGGATAATTCCTCTCATATTCTTTGAGTTATCGCGAGGCATAGGCTATGACTTTCCCATGTTGCATGAGAACACATCCTTAACCCTTGCCTGAAGCATCATTGTAGATGACATATCCCTCCGTACCAGATGGTATTATTAGAATAGGTGCTGAAATGAGTCTCCTTTTGAGTTCTTGAAAACTCTTCTCATATTCCATGCTCCAACCAAATTTTGTATCTTTTTGAGTCAGCTGAGTTAATGGAGTAGCAATTCGAGAAAACCCTTCTACGAATCTCTGATAATAACCAGCTAAGCCGAGAAAGCTACGTATTTTGGTCACTGATTTAGGTTGCTCCCAGCTTTGAATAGCTTCAATCTTTGCCGGGTCAACAGATATTCCATGACTTGATACTACGTGCCCAAGGAATGTTACTTCCTCAATCCAGAACTCGCATTTCTTTAACTTGGCATAAAGCTTGTTTTCACGAAGCTTTTGGAGTATCAACCTCAAGTGTTGCTCATGATCTTCACGGCTTTTGGAATATATGAGGATGTCATCAATAAAGACGACCACAAAGTGATCCAAATATTCCTTGAATACTCGGTTCATCATATCCATAAAGGCAGCAGGAGCATTAGTCAATTCAAAAGATATGACTAAGAATTATAATGCTCGCATCTGAAGTTTCAAGGCGATCTTTGGAATATCTTGCTTTTAACCTTCAAATTGATGATATCCAGAACGAAGATCGATCTTTGAAAAGAATTGTGCTCCTTGCAACTAGTCAAACATGTCATCAATGCGAGGTAGCGGATACCTATTCTTCATGGTGACATGGTTCAATTCTCGGTAGTCAATATAAAGTCGCATACTCCCATCTTTCTTCTTCACGAATAGAAGCAGAGCACCCCAAGGAGGCGTCTTCAGGGGACGAATGAAACTAATGTCTAACAATTCCTGCAATTGGGTCTTTAACTCCTGAAGTTAAATAAGAGCCATTCGATATGGGGCTTTGGAAATGGGTTTTGTACCGGGTTCAAGGTCGATACAAAATTTAATTTCACGCTTTGGGGGTAGGTCAGGAAGTTCTTCAGGGAATACGTCAGGAAATTTATTAACAATAGAAATATCATTCAAATCTGACGTATTCTTGTTTAAATCTGTGACATGAGCTAAGAAAGCTTGACATCCATTTTTCAATAAACAAATAGCTTTATGGCTTGAGATGACAGTGATTGATTTTAATGGTTTGGTTGCTTGAATTTTCATAATAGGTTAGTTAGAAATATGAAAGCTAACAACCTTACGAAAACAATCAATTTTTGCATAATGAGTAGTTAACCAATCAATCCCTAGAATCACGTCAAATGCAAGTATTTTCAATGAAATAAGTTCGACAGGTAATGTGAGGGTACCGATTTGAACCAAACAAGACTTATAAGCAATTGGATGTAATGAAGGTTTCTCCCAACGGAGTTTCCACAGATAAGTCAAAGTCTAATTTTTTCGGAGTCAAATTTAATCGTTGAGCGCAAATAGGAGAAATAAAAGAATGGGTAGAACCAGTATCAAATAAGGTATAGACTTCGCTAGAGTTTATGATAAGCTTACCCGTGATTACCTCGATCGGGTTCCTTTCTTTCTGGGAGGTCACAACAAACGCTCTCCCTTGAACTACTGGTTTTGACTTGTCTGGGACGGTATTTTGTGTCACCGTTCCAACTGGACTTGTCTTCGGTGCACGACAAAATCGGGCTAGGTGACCTTCTCTTCCACAACTATAACACGCTTTGGATGGCATTGTGCAGTTTGGACTAATATGTCCCTCCCCTCCGCATTTGAAGCATATGATAGGTGGTCGTTCTCCTTCCTTAACAACGAGTGTTGGTGATGACATCTTTCCATCATTGTTGAATCTTCTCTTCTTGAAATGTCCACTTTTATTGTATTGGCCATGATTACCACCGAAGTGGTTACCATTTCTGGCATGTTTATTCCCTCCACGTTTGTTGTCACCGCTTCGATGACTGCTACCACTGGTATTATCATTTTTCCGACTGCTTTCTCTTGGTTGGGTTAACTCATTATCGCGCTCCAATAACTGAGCCCTATTTACAACATCTGAATACAAACACAGTTTATGAGAAATTAGATATTGACATATTTCGGGTTTCAAACCTCTTAGAAACATCTGCGTCATTCTTTTCTCATTATCAACTAAGTGAGATGCAAATCGGGACAACTCGGCAAACTTAGCTTCGTACTGCGACACGGTCATATTGTTCTGCTCCAACTTGATGAACTCTACCTCTTTCATGTGACGAATACTTTCGGGAAAGTACTTGTCGTTGAATAGTTCTTGGAACTTCTCCCAAGAAATCTTCAGTGCGGCAGGTTGAGTATGCTTTACCGATTCCCACCAGTAATATGCCTCTCCTCACAACATGAAGGTGGCAAAGGGAACCTTTTTTTTCCTCAGAGCATCCCAAGACATCAAATATCTTGGTGATCTGCTTTTTCCACACTTCCGCCTTAAGTGGTTTTGGCTCTCCAATAAACTCCGGTGATACCAGCTCCTTGAACTGTTTAGCGGTGACCGTCCGAGAGTTTCCAATGTTTCCACCTACATTTTGGACAGGAGTCACTCTCGCCTGATGTTGCATGAATTGCATAAAGCCTCTGAACATTCCATCGTTCATCATTTGGTCAGTGTTGTTGTTTGCATGAGAATTATCGCCTTCCTGATGCACATTATCCTGATTATTAATCTGTGGAGACTCAACAGTCTCCTGTGGTCCATTGCTATTCTCAACATTCTCGGATGTCATTTTCAAATACTGCAACAAAAAATGGGTTAATTGACATGCAACATATTATCCCTATACTCTGACCGACCAATTAAATACCAAATAAACTTAGGTAGATCATACTAATGAAGGAATTCCCCGTCTCTCCCCTCCTAGTTCTTGTCTCACATCTCAGCCATGGATCATATCCCTAAGCTTTGATACCAACTGTGACGCCCCCAAAATAGGTATACATCACCCATCTTGAGTCACCAAATACATGGTACAAAATTCAAATACAACTTTATAATACAACTATCGTGTAGAATACGACAAGACATAACTGAGAGTTTTAATACGAATATTGTCTTCTAGACAGTATTCAACTCAAATAGAGTCCTCAATATATTTATTATCACACTATTTCATGGAATAGTGAGGACTACTAATGCTATCATCTGGACCGTCACTCCGTTCCCCGACTAGTCCCGGCTACGTTCTCATTTTCTGAAGAGAACAATGAAAGTAAAAGGGTGAGCTCAACTAGCCCAATAAGAAATATTATGACTAAGATAATGCAGAATAACTTATCATTAGCCTTCAACAGTGTTAAACTGATAAAATATAACAAACATCAAGTTTAACTATAGCGGAACAAGCAATCCATTAGAAGAGTCAAGTAGAGAATAAAATCTATTATCTTCTATGATTTAAAAGGATTTTCATCACTTTTATCGCTGGGACTCAGCTTAATAAATAATCCACATCATCCCTGCACTACGGCCAAGGATATTCATTAGTATCACGACCACAAATTATCCATGCACTACGGGCCAAGGATATTTGTGTTTTCATCAATGGTCATGATCATACCAACAACTGTCCATCAATGCACTACGGGCCAATGAGGACTTTTACCACAATATTTGTAACATTATGGTCATGATTATACCGAATAATCCCTGGTCATAATCATACCAAGTCCATCTATGCACTACAGGCCACAGATGACTTTCAACATAATATAAACATGAGGATGATGACAATGATATAAGAATTCAATAAAACAAGTTCAAGGATAAATTTTTAAGGATTTATAATTTAATTTATCCAGAAATCAATAACGTCCAAATTGTCAACATGATACTGCTTTGTGGAGTAAAATTCAAGAATGCTCAGAAGAATATTTCCATAAAAAGATACTGGATAAAGCGCAAATATCAAGGATATTCCACTAATTTCATGGAGTATAGAAGCCAAAACTTTAACCAACTGAGTATAATAGAATATATGAAACCGCAAATAGATTTTTGCCCGCCATGCGATAATCCACATAGACATATCATTTCCACAATTTAATAAGGAATGAATACGAAGGATCATTCACCATGCATGCAGTAATCCACATAGACAGGTTATTCCAACTGAATAATAAAGAATGGAACTGTGTCGCGCGAAACCCGCATGCATGAGGATATTCCAACAGAATAATAAAGAATGGAACCAGGTCATGCGTAACCCGCACAGACATGATATTCCAACAGGATAATAAAGAATGGAACCAGGTCATACGTAATCTGCACAGACAGGATACTCTAACAGAATAATAAAGAATGGAATAACAACCCTTACGATTATTGAAAGAAAATAACTCTCTTCATGAATACGAAAGAATAATACCCCTTACCTTAGTAGGAGATTGAATACTACAATAGTGTAGTAACAGAATACTCTTCTTCTTTCTCTCTTATTCTCTCTATACTTTCTCTCTCTATAGCTTGAATGAATTGGTAAAAAATAATGAGAAAATAAGCTTCTATTTATAGGCTTGGCAAAGTAAGGGTGAAATAGTCTTTTCACCATAATTTATGACATCATCGCTGACATCATCGATCATATTACATCATTGCTTACCTCATCATTCGATGACATCATTGCTTACCTCATCGTTCGATGACATCATTGCTTACATCATAGGAATTCAAATTCAATTTGTTATCTTCCACCTCCTTTTACTTTTATACCATGAATTTACCATAATAATGCTACCAATCAAATTATAAAAAACATACTATTATATAATCACATCATACTACTATAATGTAATATTATAATAATATATTTGAATGAATTATTTTATCGAAAAAGATAAAATACCAACTTTCAACAAATGTCACATGCTAAAAATTCCTCAGTTTAAATCCACTTCGAATAAATATTTTCTTATCATATATATCAACAATTAATTATTCACAAATAATATTACAATATTACAATATTGACAACCAGGTCGTTCCCAGGAAAGTGGGGGCTTTCCGATAAGGATTTCTCCCTATTGGCGCGCAATTAGGTGACCAAACCCCTTTCCTTGACAGAACTTTCTAGACATTGTCAATAATGTAAATACTAATATTATTCAAATAATATGAATTATTTATTTGATAATTTGAAATACTGTGCAATGACAATTATTGAATCAATAATATAAAATATCAACGTAGCAATTATTGAATCAATAAAATAAAGTATTGAATAGTAATTACTGTAACAATTATTGAGTAGTGACTTCTTACGTAAGCATCAATAATCCAAGATACTGTACAATACCGTGTATTACTATGCAACCACGTATATTACTGTACTTTTACCACCGGGTATTTCAACAGTTAACGGTAAAACATTCGCCGTTATTTTTATAAAAAGATAATTTTGTCGTTTTTTAACTCCAACAATAATTTTGTTGTGGGGTCCACTAATGATTGTATCGTCGTACGAATATTCCCAAACAAAAAGAATATTCCCCGACCAAACGAATATTTTATAGCAACTTGTTTACTTTGTAAAATTTATAAATATTACCCGCAACTATAACATTATAACAAATTCACACCTTAATATTTAAAAATGATATTAATAGAAAATTCATCTTTATTCATAAAAGTTGGGGTCTTACATTGTTTACAGGAGGAACATTGTCGTCATGTTGCACGTTCTCTTGGTTGATGATTAAAGGTGTTTCCACGATCTCATTCACTCCATTGTTAACATTTTCAGCTGCCATTCTCAAATACTGCCATAAAATAAGGTTTAATTAAAGAAATTGACATTCCACATATTATCCCTATATTCTGACCGACCAATTAAATACCAAATAAGCTTAGGTAGGACACACTAGTGAATGATTTACTCGTCTCTCCCCTCCTAGTTCTATTCCCCGATCTCCGCCAAAGACCATATCCCTAAGCTCTAATACCAAATGTAACACCCCCAAAATAGGTCCACATAACCCATTCTGAGTCTCCAAATACATGGTACAAAAAATAACTACAACTTCATTATAACAATTATCGTGCAAAATATGACAACACATATGCTGTGAGTTTAAATACAAATATTGTCTTCTAGACAATATCCAAACTCAAATAAGTCCTCATTACAATTATTGATACACTATTTTACAAAATAGTGAGGACTGCTAAAACAACTGCCCTGAAACATCACTCCACATCCCGACTAGTTCCCGCTCTATTTTCGCCTCCTGAGAAGAAAAATGGAACAAAAAGGAAAATGGTGAGCTTAACTAGCCCAGTAAAGAATATTATGACTAAGAAAATTTAGAACAAATTAGCGTTAGCCTTCAATAAATCAGATAAAATATAATGGACAACAAATTTTAGATCAATATTCGCAGCGTAAATAACAATTCATTAGAAGAGTTAAGTAGAGAATGAAGTCTACTATCTTCTATGATTTAAAAGTTTATCATCAATATTTTATCCTTGTAACATCAATCAATGTACATCCTGAAACAAATATTCATCTTTGCACTACGGGCCAAAGATATTCATTGTATCACCAGTTGTTCATGTTCATCTCAACACCTGTCCATCTTTGCACTATGGGTCAAAGATATTCATCAGGTAATCATTCATCTTTGCACTACAGGCCAAAGATATTCATCAAGTATCACCATTTAAGACTGAGAATGATGAAAAATATCTTAAAGAAATGAATCTAGTGAGATTAAAGGACAAAGATTAGGAATTCGTACTTTGGTTTATCCAAGTTCAAAAATACTCCATAATAATCAATTGTGGAGCAAAATTCAGGAATGAAGATCAAAACATGGATACAATCAAATATAGTAACCATAATAGACAACTTGGACAATCAAATATAGTAACCATTTAATTTTTTCTGTGAATAATGTCGTATTCATGAATAGTGTCGTATACGTGAATAGTAACCCCGACACAAAAAGGTAGAAATTCCATAAGAAAATCATACTTCGTGAATAGTGTCGTATACGTGAATAGTAACCTCGACATGAAAAGGTAAAAATTTCATAATAAAATTCATACCAATATTTCGGTATAATGATATTAAAAGAAATAACATCATTTACGAAGAAAATAACATCCTTTACCTCAAAATAATAGTACTTCTGGCTGAAATATCGAATATAATATTGAAGAAAACTTGCACTAGTTATCAACTCTCAAAGTATCTAAATACTCACACAAAGTATCTAAATACTCACAAAAATACGCTCGATTTTATAGAAAGAGAAAACTTCTGATTTTGGTGTGATTTTCAATTCTAACTAAGCACCCCATTTATAGGAAAATGCTTAGAACGCCAAAGCAGACTAACCTGGTACCGGTGGCTTTCACCCATTTCTATTCACGCATAGCATACTTGAAATTCAGCAATTTTTTCCATAACAACCAAAAGTGGGGCCCACCCATGTTTTTAATAAAAACATTTATTTTCGAAACTTCAATAATTTATAATAAATAGCCCTTTTATCAGAATATTAATGAACCTTATGTCCATTCCATATAAAATTTAATTCTCTACAACTTTGTAGAAGAAAGTTTTTCTAAATTCCAAACAGAAAATGACCGAAAACCACATACGGATGATTTTTAATACCTCAATTCTGACAAAATACTGATAAAATACCTCAACATTAATTCCTTCATTTATATCCGCATAAAATAAATATTTCCTTATCATATAAATAAATAATTAATTATTCTCAAATAATATTACTGAATCACAATAATGACAACCATGTCGTTCCCAAGAAAGAGGGGGCTTTCCGATAAGGATTTCTCCTTACTGGCACACAATTAGGTGACCAAACCCCTTTCCTAGACAGAACTTCCTTAGACATTGCCAATAATGATATCTAATAATATTATTCAAATAATATGAATTATTGATCTGATAATGGGAAATACTGTGTAGTGACAATTATTGAAACAACAATAATATAAAATATCAACGTAGCGATTATTGAATCAATAAAATAAAATATTGAACAGTAATTACTATAACAATTATTGAGTAGTGCCTTCTTACGTAAGAATCAATAATTCAAAAATATTGTGCAATACCGTGTACTATTGTACAACCACGCGTATTACTGTATTTTAACAAACAGGTATTCCAACAGTGTTAACGGTAACAACTACGATGTTATTTATAAAAACTCATACCTTTCATTTTTTTCATCCGACAATTTTTTGGTATGGGGCCTACAAATGGTTGCGCCATCGTACGAATATTCCCCGACAGCAAGAATATTCCACGACCAAACGAATATTCCCCGACAATAATGAATATTTTATAACCACTTGCTTATTTAAAAATAGTTGCGCATTTTACTCATAACTAACCACATTAATCGAATCCACTCATTACTATTTCAAAATAATGAATAGAGGAAATTTAATTTTATTTATAAAAGTTGGGGTCTTACAACCTCCCCTCCTTATGAATTTTTTTCCTCGAAATTGACGTCCGTACCTGGTGTTTCGAAAAGGTGAGGGTACCTCGTTTTCATTTCTGATTCCAACTCCCAGGTCATTTCCTCAATAACATGGTTCCTCCACAATGCTTTGACTTGTGGTATAACCTTTGTGCGTAGGACATGCTCCTTCCTATCCAAGATCTTGACATGTACCTCCTCGTACGTTAAATCTTCTGTTATCTCATCTGGTTCTAACTGAATAATGTGGTTTGGGTCTTTCACATATTTACGAAGCACAGATATGTGAAAAATATTATGAACACAAGACATGCTTGGAGGTAATGCGAGTCTATAGGCCACATTTCCTACTCGGTCAAGAATTTCAAATGGACCAACAAATCATGGATTGAGCTTTTCTCTCTTTCCGAATCTTGTAACTCCCTTCCATGGAGCAATACGTAACAATACATGATCTCCAATATTAAATTCCACGTCCTTTCGATGAAGATCCGCATAACTCTTTTGTCAATTCTGTGCCATTTGTATACGTTGTCAGATCATTTGGATCTTCTCTGTAGTCATACATACCAACTCTAGTCCCAACAACGTTGCTTCTCCCACCTCATCCCAACATACTGGAAGTGACACTTTCGTCCATATAATGCTTCGAATGGAGCCACACCTATACTTGTCTGATAGCAGTTGTTGTAGGAGAATTCCACCAATGGTAGGTACTTATCCCAACTCCCTTTGAAATCTAGGACATAGAGTCTTAATAGATCTTCAAGGGTTTGAATAGTACTTTCTGATTGCCCATCCGTTTGAGGATGGTATGCCGACCTGAATCGTAAATCCGTGCCCATATCTTTCTGCAAACTAACCCAAAATCGTAAAGTTAATCTTAGGTCACGATCCGAAACTATGGATACTGGCATGCCATGCAATCTCACAATCTCATTCACGTATATACGAGCAAGACGTTCAAGGGAATAAGTCTCCCGTATCGGCAAGAAATGAGCAAACTTGGTTAATCTATCAACAATAACCCAAATCGCATTTATGCCTTGAGAATCCTTAGGAAGACCCGTAACGAAATCCATGGTAATGTGTTCCTACTTCCATTTCAGAATCTCAAGTGGTTGTAATGGACCCTTTGGCACTTGATGCTCCGCCTTTACACGTTGACAAGTTAAACACTTCGAGATAAACTCTGCGATCTCTCTCTTTATATTGTTCCACCAAAATATATGTCGAAGATCGTGATACATTTTGGTACTCTCAGGATGGATTGCAAACGGTGTGTTGTGTGCCTCCATCATGATTCTATGCTTCAAGTCAGAATCGTTAGGAACATAAAGTCTGGAGTTGACTCAAAGTATTCCTTCTTCATCGATTCTTACTTCTGGAATAGCACCTTCTTGCACTTTCTTCTTCATACGCATCAGCTCCAGGTCCGTAGCTTGAGCAGCTTTAACTTTATCGATTAAAGTCGGCTTTACTCGTATATTCGATATCATCACGTGGGTACTTAGAGCCTTTAACTCTATCTCCATCCTTTCCAAGTCATACAAAATGGGCCTTTGTGTTGACAATATCTCACTCGTACCCGCATATGATCTTCTACTTAATACGTCAGCTACTACGTTTGCTTTTTTAGGATGGTATTATATGGTATGATTGTAATCTTTCAACAGCTCGAGCCAACGTCGTTGCCGCATGTTGAGTTCCTTTTGAGTGAAGAAATATTTGAGGCTTTTATGATCCATATAAATCTCCACTTTCTCCCCATACAGGTAGTGTCTCCAGATTTTCAACGCGAAAACGACTACTGCCAACTCCAGATCATGAGTAGGATAATTTCGCTAATATTCTTTGAGCTGTTACGAGGCATAGGCTATGACTTTTTCATTTTGCATGAGAACACATCCTAACCCTTTGCCTGAAGCATCGTTGTAGATAACAAATCCATCCGAACCAGATGGTATTATCAGAATAGGTGCCGAAATTAGTCTCCTCTTGAGCTCTTGGAAACTCTTCTTGCATTCCTCACTCCATACGAATTTTGTATCTTTTCGTGTCAGCTGAGTTAACAGAGTAGCGATTTGAGAAAATCCTTCCACAAATCTCCTATAATAACCAGCTAAGCCCATAAAGGTACATAATTCGATCACCGACTTCGGTTGCTCCCAACTTTGTATTGCTTCAATCTTCGCCGGGTCAACAGATACTCCATGTTTTGACACCACGTGCCCAAGGAATGCTACTTCCTTAAGCAAGAACTCGCATTTCTTCAACTTGGCATTTAGCTTGTTTTCACGAAGCCTTTGAAGTACCAGCTTCAAATGGTGCTCATGATCTTCACGACTTTTGAAATAGATGAGGATGTCATCAATAAAGACAACACCGAACGGATCCAAATATTCCTTGAATACTCGGTTCATCATATTCATGAAGGCAGCATGAGCATTAGTCAATCCAAAAGACATGACTAAGAATTCATAATGCCCGCATCGAAGTTCTCAAGGCGGTCTTGTAATATCCTCGCTTTTAATCTTTTAGTCGATGATATCCGTAATCTAAGATCGATCTTTGAAAAGAATTATGCTCCTTGCAGAATCGGTCGAACATGTCATCAATGCAAGGTAGCGGATACCTATTCTTGATAGTGACATGGTTCAATTCCCGATAGTCAATATTAAAGTCGCGATACTCCCGCTCTTTCTTCTTTACTTAATAAAACAGAGCACCCCAAGGAGATGTACTAGGATAAATGAAACCGATGTCTAACAACTCCTCGTAGTTGGACCTTTAACTCCTGAAGTTCAATAGGAGCCATTCGATATCGAGTTTTAGAAATGGGTTTTGTACCAGGTTCAAGGTCAATAAAGAATTCAACTTCACGTTCTGGGGGTAGACCGGGAAGTTCTTCAGGAAATACGTCAGGAAATTCACTAACAACAGAAATATTATTCAAATCCGACGTATTTTTATTCAAGTCCATGCATGGGCTAAGAAAGCTTGACATCCATTTTATAATAAATGAATGACTTTATGGTTAGATATGACAGTGATTGACTTTAGTGGTTTGGTTGCTTGAATTCGCATAACAGGTTGGTTATAAATATAAAATCTAACAACCTTACAAAAATAATCAATTTTAGCATGATGAGTAGTTAACCAATTAATCCCTAAAATCACATCAAATGCAAGAATTTTCAAAGAAATAATATTGACAGGTAATGTGAAGGTCCCAACTTGAATCAAGCAAGATTTATAAACCGTGGATGTAATGAAAGTTTCTCCTAACGGAGTCTCAACAGAAAAGTCAAAGTCTAATTTCTCTGAAGTCAAGTTCAAACGTTGAGCACAAGCAGGAGAAATAAAAGAATGGGTAGAACCGGTATCTAATAAGGTATAAACTTCGCAAGAGTTTATAATTAGTCTACCCGTGATCACCTCGTTTGGGTTCCTTGCGTTTTGGGCAGTCACGACAAACGCTCTTCTAGGAACCACCGACTTTGACTTGTTCGGGATAGCCTTTGGAGTCACCATTCCCGCTGGACTTGGTTTTGCTATAAGACAATCTCTAGCTATATGATCTTCCTTTCCACAGTTATAACACACCTTGGATTGTTGTGGGCAGTTTGGGCTGATGTGTCCCTCTTTCCCGCATTTATAACATACGACCGGTGGTCGTTCTCCTCCCCTATGAACAGTTGATGCTGGTGCTGACGTCTTCACGTTGTCATTTTTGTACCTTCTCTTTTTGAAATCACCCCCCAACTTGCTTCTTCTACTATCATGGCCACGATTACCACCAGAGTGGTTACCACTTTTGTCCGAATATTTTTCTCCCTGCTGGTTGTCATTGTTTCGATGAATGCTACCACCGATATGACCCTGGTTGTGGTCCCTCGGTTGAACATACTCATTATCTCGCTCTAATAATTGAGCCATGTTCACAACATTTAAATATAGAGAAAATTTGTGAACGATACGGTATTGACGAATTTCGGGTTTTAGACTTATCAGAAACATCTACGTCATACGTTCCTCATTCTCTACCAAATGAGGTGCAAACCTGGATAACTCTGTGAACTTAGCCTCGTACTGGAACACAGTCATGTTGTTCTGTTCCAGTCTAATAAACTTTACCTCCTTCATATGATGAATACTTTATGGAAAGTACTTGTCATTAAACATTTTTTGAAATGTTTCCCAAGACATATTGAGTGCGGCTGGCTGGGTATGCTTCACAGATTCCCACCAGTAATCTGCCTCACCACAGAACATAAAGGTGGCGAATGGAACCTTCTGTTCCTCCGTGCATCCTAAGACATCAAATATCTTGGTAATTTGCTTAACCCACGTTTCCGCCTTGATCGGATCCGGCTTTCTCAAAAACTCTAGTGGGCCCAACTCTTTGAACTTCTTGGCTGTGATAAGCCGCGCGTTGCTATTATTTCCACCATCATTCATCGTTTGATCGGTGGTGTTGTTTACAGGAGGAACATTGTCGTCCTGTTGCACGTTCTCTTGGTTGGTGATTAAAGGTGTTTCCACGGTCTCATTCACTCAATTGTTAACATTTCCAGCTGCCATTCTCAAATACTGCCATAAAATAAGGTTTAATTAAAGAAATTGACATTCCACATATTATCCCTATATTCTGACCGACCAATTAAATACCAAATAAGCTTAGGTAGGACACACTAGTGAAGGATTTACTCGTCTCTCCCCTCTTAGTTATATTCCCCGATCTCCGCCAGAGACCATATCCCTATGCTCTGATACCAACTGTAATGCCCCCAAAATAGGTCCACACAACCCATTCTGAGTCGCCAAATACATGGTACAGAAAATAACTATAACTTCATTATTACAATTGTCGTGCAAAATATGACAACACATATGCTGTGAGTTTAAATACAAATATTGTCTTCTAGACAATATCCAAACTCAAATAAGTCCTCATTATAATTATTGATACACTATTTTACAAAATAGTGAGGACTGCTAAAACAACTACCCTGAAACATCACTCCACACCCCAACTAGTTCCCGCTATATTTTCGCCTCCTGAGAAGAAAAATGGAACAAAAAGGAAAAAGGTGAGCTCAACTAGCCCAGTAAAGAATATTATGACTAAGATAATGTAGAAAAAATTATCGTTAGCCTTCAATAAATTAGATAAAATATAATGGACAACAAGTTTTAGATCAATATTCGCAGCAAAAATAACAATTCATTAGAAGAGTTAACTAGAGAATGATGTGACGCCCCCAAAATAGGTATACATCACCCATCTTGAGTCGCCAAATACATGGTATAAAATTCAAATACAACTTAATAATACAACTGTCAGTGTAACATACGACAAAACATAAATCGAGAGTTTTAATACTGAATATTGTCTTCTAGAAAGATTCAACTCAAATGGAGTCCTCAATACATTTATTATCACACTATTTCATAGAATAGTGAGGACTACAAATGTTATCATCTGGACCGTCACTCCGGTTTTCCTCCGACTAGTCCCAAATTTATGTTCTCATTTCCTCAAGAGAACAATGAAAGCAAAAGGGTGAGCTCAACTAGCCCAAAGAAGAAATATTATGACTAAGATAATGCGTAATAATTTATCGTTAGCTTCTTCAACGGTATTATCGATAAAATATAACAAACATCAAGTTTAACTGCAGCGAAACAAGTAATCCATTAGAAGAGTCAAGTAGAGCATAAAATCTACTATCTTCTATGATTTAAAAGGTTTTTCATCACTTTTATCGCTGAGACTCAGTTTATAAATAATCCACATCATCGAATCACCCCTGCACTATGACCAAGGATATTCTTAGTATAACGACCACAAATTATCCATGCACTACAGGCCAAGGATATTCGTGTATTCATCAATGGTCATGATCATGCCAACAACTGTCCATCAATGCACTACGGGCCAATGAGGACTTTTACCACATCAGCTTGTAATATTACTACCATGATTATACCGAATAATCCTCGGTCATAATCATACCAAGTCCATCTATGCACTACAGGCGACATATGACTTTCAACATAATATAAACATGATGATGATGACAATGATATAAGAATTCAATAAAACAAGTTCAAGGATAAATTTTTAAAGATTTATAATTTAATTTATCCAGAATTCAATATTGTTCAAATTGTCAACATGATAATGCTTTATGGAGTAAAATTTAAGAATTATAATGTATCAAAAAATATTTGGACCGAAAAGAAATCTATTTTTGTTATGAATAGTACTCCGGGTGATTAGTACCCGAGTGAATAGTACTTCGGGAATAGTACTCTATGAATAGTACTCGTGAATAGTACCCGTGAATAGTACTTTTGTGAATAGTACCGTATAAATGAATAGTACTCATGGACAGTACTCCGGCATGAAAAACTTAAAATTTAATAAGAATGTGCAGAAAATATCCTTGTGAAGCGATACTAGATGAAGCGCAAATTTCAAGGATATTCTACTAATTTCACGGAATATAGAAGTAATACTTTAACCGAATGATGGTATAATCAGGAATACGAGACAAAATAATATTACTCACATACTACAAAGTATGGAAGAAAATATTATTCCTATGAATACTAAAAAAAATAATATCTCTTATCTCAGAAGAAGACTGGATACTGGAATAGTGAGGTAGCAGACTTCTCTTCTACTTTCTCTCTAAATCTTCTCTCTCTATAAATGCTCTTATGAGTCTTAGTGAATTGGTGAGAATGAAGGAAGAATGAACTTCTATTTATAGGAAAACATAGTTTTGATAATTGCACGTTTTGGGGATCGAAATATTACGGTATAAAACCTTCATCTTTTCCTTCATTTTTAATTTAGTCCTGCAAGTATTATCAAACTTGCACCACCTCCCCTAATAGTACATCTTGTGAATCAATAGTACAATCATGTGAATCAATAGTACAATCATGTGAAAAAATAATTACAAAGATAGTACCTTCATCTATACATCCATTTTTAATTTAGTCATGCAAGTATTATCAATCTTGCACCACCTCCCCTAATAGTACATGAATGTGAATCAATAGTACACACATGTGAACACATAGTTATAAGCATGTGAATTAATAGCAATTAATTGTTCATTTATTCGATTAATTACCCGATTGATCAATATAACCTCCAGACATCCATTATTATCGAAATAGATGTCGATTTCTACTAACACTAACAATCCCAACACAATGGAGCTATCAATTTCATCTTTAATCAACACGAACTTATTCATTATTAATATTATAACTCATAATATTTAACAACCAAGTCGTTCCCAGGAAAGAGGGGGCTTTCCGATAAGGATTTCTCTTTATTGGTGCGCAATTAGGTGACCAAACCTCTCCTTGACAGAACTTCTAGACATTGTCAATATTGCAAATAATAATATGAATAACTTTGTCGTCTCAATTATTGATTTAATAATATAAAATATTATGCAGATGATACTGTGACAATAATTGAATCAATAATATGAAAGATATTATGCAGCAATTCATGTAGCAATAATTGAGTATAACTGAGTGACTTCTCACATAAGCATCAATAATCAATCGTGGTGCTACTATGCAACCACGCCAGATTCTTTGTACTTTTACCACGGGTAGTTCAACAGCTTTAACGGTAAAACTTTTGTCGTTATTTTTATAAAAGATAATTTCGCTGCTTTTTAACTACTTATAATACTTTCGTTAGGGTTCCAATTAATGATTGTGTCGTCGCATTTAATATTCCCCGACCAATCGAATATTATATAACCACTTGCTTACTTTGCAAAATTTGTAAATAATACCCACAACTATAACATTATATCAAATCCACACCATAATATTCAAAAATATATTTTGAAAAAAAAATTAATCTTTATTCATAAAAGTTGATGTCTTACAAATGAAGTCTACTATCTTCTATGATTTAAAAGTCCATCATCAATATTTTATCCCTGTAACATCAATCAATATACATCATGAATCAAATATTCATCTTTGCACTACGGGCCAAAGATATTAATTCGTATCACCAGTTGGTCATGTTCATCTCAACACATGTCCATCTTTGCACTACGGGCCAAAGATATTCATCAGGTAATCATTCATCTTTGCACTACAGGCCAAAGATATTCATCAAGTATCACCATTTAAGACTAAGGATGATGAAAAATATCTTAAAGAAACGAATCTAATGAGATTAAAGGACAAAGATTAGGAATTCGTACGTTGGTTTTTCCAAGTTCAAAGATACTCCATAATAATCAATTGTGGAGCAAAATTCAAGAATGAAGATCAAAACATGGATACAATCAAAGATAGTAACCATAATAGACAACTTGGACAAAGAAAAGAAAATTTAATTTTTTCTGTGAATAGTGTCGTATATGTGAATAGTGTCGTATACGTGAATAGTAACCCCGACACAAAAAGGTATAAATTCCATAAGAAAATCATACTTCGTGAATAGTACTTATAAATAGTACCGTATTCGTGAATAGTGTCGTATACGCGAATAGTGATGTATACGTGAATAGTAACCTCGACATGAAAAGGTAAAATTTTTATAATAAAATTCATACCAATATTTCGGTATAATGATATTAAAAGAAATAACATCATTTACGAAGAAAATAAAATCCTTTACCTCAAAAGATTAGTACTTCTGGCTGAAATATCGGGTATAATGCTGAAGAAAACGTTGCACTGCTTATGAACTCTCAAAGTATCTAAATACTCACAAAAATACGCTCGATATTATAGAAAGAGAAAACTTCTGATTCTAGTGTCATTTTCAATTCTAACTAAGCACCCTATTTATAGGAAAATGCTTAGAACGCCAAAGCAGACTAACCTGCTACCAGTGGCTTTCACCCATTGCTATTCACGCACACCACACTTGAAATTCAACAATTTTTTCCACAAAAACCAAAAGTGGGGACCACCCATATTTTTAATAAAAATATTTATTTCCAAAACTTCAATAATTCATAATAAATAGCCCTTTTATTAGAAATATATTAACCTTATGTCCATTCCATATAAAATTTAATTCTCTACAACTTTGTAGAAGAAAGTTTTTCCAAATTCCAAACAAAAAATGACCGAAAACCACATACGGATGATTTTTAATACCTCAATTTTGACAAAATACTGATAAAACACATCAATATTAATTTATTCATTTATGTCCACATAAAATAAATATTTCCTTATCATATAAATCAATAATTAATTATTCTCAAATAATATTACAGAATCACAATAATGACAACCAGATCGTTCCCAGGAAAGAGGAGGCTTTCCGATAAGGATTTCTCCTTATTGGCGCGCAATTAGGTGGCCAAACCCCTTTTCTAGACAGAACTTTCTTAGACATTTCCAATAATGCTATCTAATAATATTATTCAAATAATATAAATTATTGATCTGATAATGGAAAATACTGTGTAGTGACAATTATTGAAACAACAAAAACATAAAATATCAACGTAGCAATTATTGAATCAATAAAATAAAATATTGAAGCAAGAATTATCGTAACAATTATTGAGTAGTGCCTTCACGTAAGAATCAATAATCCAAAATACTATGCAATACCTGGTGCTGCTCGTGCAACCATGCGACATCGTATTTTAACCACTAGGTATTCCAACAAGTGTTAATTCTTGAATAACTACTTCTGTTATTATTTATAAAAACGATACTTATCGCTTTTTTTTTCATCCGATAATTTTTCATTATGGGGCCCACAAATGGCTGTGCCATCGTACAAATATTCTCCGACAACAAGAATATTCCACGACTAAATGAATATTCCCCGACAACAATGAATATTTTATAACCACTTGCTTATTTAAAAATATTTGCGCATTTTACCATAACTAACCACATTATTCAAAATAATGAATAGAGGAAATTCAATTTTATTTATAAAAGTTGTGGTCTTACACCAGCACCCGTTTTTAAGGAAGGAGAACGACCACCGGTCGTATACTACAAATGCGGACAAGAGGGACACATCAGTCCAAACTATACGCAACAACCCAAAGTGTGTTTCAATTGTGGAAAAAATGTCATTTAGCTCGATTTTGTCATATAGTGAAGTCAAGTCCAGCTGGGACGGTGACACCAAAGGTTGTCCCAGACAAGTCAAAACTGGTAGTTCAAGAGAGAGCGTTTGTCGTGACCCTCCCAAAAAGCGAGGAACCCGAACGAAGTTATCACGGGTAAGCTAATCATAAACTCTTGCGAAGTCTATACCTTATTAGATACCAGTTCTACCAATTCATTTATTTCACCTGCTTGTGCTCAACGTTTAAATTTGACTCCAGAGAAATTAAACTTCTTTAACTTATCTGTTGAGACTCAATTGGGAGAAACCTTCATTAAATCCACTATTTATAAATCTTGTTTGATTTAAATCGACATTTTCACACTACCTTTTGATCTCATCTCTTTGAAAATGCTTGCATTTGATGTGATTTTAGAGATTGATTGGTTAACTACTCATCATGCTAAAATTGATTGTTTTCGTAAGGTTGTTAGCTTTCATATTGTTGAATCTCCTCTTCTTGAAATGTCCCCTTTTATTGTCTTGACCATGATTACCACCGAAGTGGTTACCATTTATGGCATGTTGATTCCCTCCACATTTATTGTCACCGCTTCGATGATAGCAACCACTAGTATTATCATTTGGCCGGCTACTTTCTCTTGCTTGGGTTAACTCGTTATCGCGCTCTAATAGCTGAGCCCTATTTACAACATCTGAATACAAACACAGTTTATGAGAAATTAGATATTGACGTATCTCGGGTTTCAAACCTCTTAGAAACATCAGCGTCATTCTCTCCTCATTATCAACCAAGTGAGACGCTAAACCAGACAACTTTCGGCAAACTTAGCTTCAGTCTTTGCGACACGGTCATATTGTTCTCGCTCCAACTTGATGAACTCTACCTCTTTCATGTGACGAATACTTTCGAGAAAGTACTTGTCGTTGAATAGTTCTTGGAACTTCTCCCAAGACATCTTGGTCATGACAGGTTGAGTAAGCTTTCTTGATTCCCCACGAAGAATATGCCTCTCCTCGCAACATAAAGGTGGCAAAGGGAACCTTTTGCTCCTCGGAGCATCCCAAGACATCAAATATTTTGGTGATCTGCTTTATCCACGTCTCCGCCTTAAGTGGTTTTGCCTCTCCAATAAACTCCAATGGTCTCAGCTCCTTGAACTGTTTAGCGGTGACCGTCCAATAGTTTCCTGTGTTACCACCTACATTTTGGACAGGAGCCGCTCTCGCCTAATGTTGCATGAATTGCATAAAGCCTCTGAACATTCCATCGTTCATCATTTAATCGTTGTTGCTTACCTGAGAATTATTGTCTTCATGTTGCACATTATCCTGGGTATTGATCTGTGCTGACTCAACGGTCTCCTATGCCTCATTGATATTCTCAATATTCTCGGATGTCATTTTCAATTACTGCCACAAAACAAGGGTTAATTGACATGCAACATATTATCCCTATACTCTGACAGACCAATTAAATACCAAATAAACTTAGGTAGGTCATACTAGTGAAGGAATCCCCGTCTCTCCCCTCCTAGTTCTAGTCTCACATTTTAGCTAGGGATCATATCCCTAAGCTTTGATACCAACTGTGACTCCCCCAGAATAGGTATACATCACTCATCTTGAGTCGCCAAATACATGGTACGAAATTCAAATATAACTTAATAATACAACTGTCATGTAAAATACGACAAAACATAAACTGAGAGTTTTAAATACGAATATTGTCTTCTAGACAGTATTCAACTCAAATGGAGTCCTCAATACAATTATTTCTACACTATTTTACAAAATAGTGAGGACTACTAATGCTATCATCTGGACCGTCACTCCGTTCCCCGACTAGTCCCGGCTACGTTCTCATTTCCTAAAGAGGACAATGAAAACAAAAGGGTGAGCTCAACTAGGCCAGTAAGAAATATTATGACTAAGATAATGCAGAATAATTTATCGTTAGCCTTCAACTATGTTAAACTGATAAAATATAACAAACATCAAGTTTAACTGCAGCGGAACAAGCAATCCATTAGAAGAGTCAAGTTGAGCATAAAATCTACTATCTTCTATGATTTAAAAGGTTTTTCATCACTTTTATCGCTGAGACTCAGCTTAATAAATAATCCACATCATCGAATCACCCCTGCACTACGGCCAAGGATATTCTTTAGTATCACGATCACAAATTATCCATGCACTACGGGCCAAGGATATTCGTGTATTCATCAATGGTCATGATCATGCCAACAACTATCCATCAATGCACTACGGGCCAATGAGGACTTTTACCACATCATTTGTAACATTACGGTCATGATTATACCGAATAATCCCTGGTCATAATCATACCAAGTCCATCTATGCACTACAGGCCACAAATGACTTTCAACATATTATAAACATGAGGATGATGACAATGATATAAGAATTCAATAAAACAAGTTCAAGGATAAATTTTTAAAGATTTATAATTTAATTTATCCAGAAATCAATAACGTCCAAATTGTCAACATGATACTTCTTTGTGGAATAAAATTCAAGAATAATATTGTATCAAAAAAGATTTGGACCGAAAAGTAATCAATTTTTATCATGAATAGTACCCCAGGTGAATAGTAACCGAGTGAATAGTAACCTCGTGAATAGTACCCTGGCATAAAAAGTTAAAACTTATCAAGAATGCTTAGAATAATATTTTCATGAAAAGATAATGGATGAAGCGCAAATATCAAGGATATTCTACTAATTTCATGGAGTATAGAAGCTAAAACTTAACAAAAGGAGTATAGAATTTGAAATCTGAAATGAAATAATATTACTTACATACTACAGAGTATGAAAGAAAATATTATTTTATACGAATACTGAACAAAAATAATATCTTTTACCTCGAAAGAATAGTACTTCTAGCTGGAATATCAAATATAACGCTGAAAGGAACTTGCACCGTATAGCAACACTCAAAGTATCAAAATACTCGCAAGAATACGCTCGATAATATAGAGAGAGAAGATTTCAATTTCTGGTGTGATTTTCAATTCTAATCTAAGCACCCTATTTATAGAAAAATGCTTAGAACACCAAAACAGAAAATTTATTAAAATATTAATATATTTATATAAATTTCCTACACACACCAAGAAATCTTAATTCAGCTCATTTTATATACTAGTGGGGCCCACCAACTTATTAAAAACGTTTTTTCTTTTAAAACAAATTTAAAACTTTAAAAATCAATTATTCTGGAACTTCAATAATTCATAATAAATAGCCCTTTATCAGAAAAATTCAATTCTTATGTCCATTCCATAGGAAATTCAATTCTCTACAACTTTGTAAGTTTAATGTTTTCCAAATTCCAAGCAAAAATCAACCGAAATCAACATACAGACAATTTTACAGGCTATAATCAAATTTCAGTCAAAAAATGGGGCCCACCAACACCCGCAACATGTGTTAAACAATTTTTGTAACAAAAATGCTCTTCCTCCTCATTTATTCATATACCACATATTCATTGTAAAAATATCACCATTATTATATTATTATAATATAATAATATATTTAAATAAATTATTTTATCATAAAAGATAAAATATCAATTTTCAACAATTGTCGCATTAAAAAAAATTTCCATCTATATCCACATAAAATGAATATTTTCTTTATCATATAAATCAATAATTAATTATTCACAAATAATATTACTGTAATCACAATACTAACAACCGTGCCGTTCCTCAGAAAGAGGGGCTTTCAATAAGGATTTCTCCATCTTGCAAGCAATTAGGTGACCAAACCTCTCCTTAGACAGAACTTTCTAGACATTGCCAATAATGCTATCTAATAATATTATTCAAATAATATGAATTATTGATATGATAATGGAAAATACTGTGTAGTGACAATTATTAAAACAACAATAATATAAAATATCAACGTAGAAATTATTGAATCAATAAAATAAAATATTTAATAGTAATTATTTGTAACAATTATTGAGAAGTGCCTTCACGTAAGAATCAATAATTGGTGCAACATCACTGTAGCTACTCTTGTGTTTTTAACCCACCGGGCATTCCAACAAAGATTAATGGTAACAACTACACCGTTATTTATAAACAACTTATATGTCGTTTTCTTCATCCAATCGCTCAAGTTATGGGGCCCATATTGTGCTTGGCCGTCATTTAATATTCCCCGACAGTAAGAATATTCCACGACCAAACGAATATTTCCCGACAACAATAAATATTTTATAACCACTTGCTTATATAAGATATTTGCGCATTTTATCCATAACTAACCACATTAATCAAATCAACCCTTACTATTTTAAAATAATAAATAGAAGAAATTCAATTTCATTTATAATAAGTTGGGGTCTTACAAAACAGGTACCCCGTGTCTAGAAATAATTTCCTTGACATAAAGCTTAGCTAACTGCTCTAGGTTATACCTAACTCCTATTAGAAGAAAGTGAGCCGATTTGGTTAACCAATCCATTATTACCCAAATAGCTTCGTATCCTTTTCTCGTTGTTGGAAGTCCCACCACAAAGTCCATGGTGATATACTCCTATTTCGAATATCTAGTGAATGCAATAACCCACTCAGTCGTTGGTGTTCAGCCTTAACTTTCTGACAAGTTAAGCACTTACTAACGTATTCTGCGATTTCCCTCTTCATGTTCAGCCACCAAAAGTTCTAACACCAAAAGTTCTGACGAAGGTCTTGATACATCTTAGTACTACCAAGATGTATCGACTATCTCGAATTATGAGCCTCACATATAATCTCTTCTTTTAAATCGGAATTATTTAGAACCCAAATTCTTCCTTCAAAATGAAGTAAACCTTCATTATCAAGGTTATACTTAGTCTTCACTTCATCCTTCATTATCTTTTTCATTCGCTCGCATTCTTCAGTACCTATTTGTACTTCCTTAACCCGTTCCACTATCGTTGGTCGAGTCTCCATTAAAAATAACATCTCCACCGTTTCACTTGGTAACTTAACTTCTAACTCCATTCTTGCCATTTCCGTTATTAACTCATCCTGAGTCGTTAACATTGATAGATTTTCCCTACCCTTCCGACTTAACGCGTCGGCTACTATGTTTGCCTTCCCTGGATGATATTAGATATCACAATCGTAATATTTTATCAACTCTAACCACCTCCTCTACCTCATATTCAACTCTTTCTGTGTGAAGATATATTTTAGACTTTTATGGTCTGTGTATATCTCACACTTCTCCCCATATAAGTAAAGTCTCCATATTTTTAAAGCAAAAACTACTGCTGTCAATTCTAAGTCATGAGTAGGATAGACCTTCTCATAATCCTTTAACTGGCATGACGCGTACGCAATGACCTTGTCATGTTGCATGAGCACGCAACCAAGTCCTCTATGCGAAGCATTACTATAAACTACAAAATTCCATGTATCATCTGGTAAAGATAATACAGGTGCCTCACTTAACCTCCTTTTTAGTTCTTGAAAACTATTTTCACACTTTTCTGTCCACACATACTTTACTGACTTCCTTTTCAGATTCGTCAATGGAGTAGCTATTTTAGAAAAGTCCCGAATGAACCTTCTATAGTATCCCGCTAACCCCAGAAAATTCTGAACCTCGGTTGGTATTTTCGGTTGCTCCCATTCATTCACTGCTTCCACCTTCGCTGGATCTATGGATATGCCATCTTTATCTATAACATGTCCTAGAAACTGCACTCGTTCAAACCAAAATTCACACTTAGTGAATTTCGCATACAACTTCTCCCTCCGTAGTGTTTCCAACACTATTCTTAAATGTTCAGCACGATCTTCTGGCGTCTTAGAATAGACTAGAATATCATCAATGAACACTACAACGAACTTGTCCAAATACTTTATGAACACTCTGTTCATCATATCCATGAATGCGGCTAGCGCATTCGTCAACCCAAATGACATAACCACAAACTCGTAATGACCATAACGAGTTCTGAACGCCGTCTTATGTACATCCTCCTTCCTTACTTTCAGTTGGTGATACCCCATATGCAAATCTATCTTTGAAAAATACTTTGCCCCTTTCAACTGATCAAATAGATAATCGATCCTGGGCAACGTGTATTTATTCTTTATCATTAACTTGTTCAACTCTCGATAGTCGATACAAAGTCATAACGACCCATCTTTCTTCTTTACGAACAATACCGGTGCTCCCCATGGAGACACACTCGGTTGAATGTACTTCCTATCTAATAGTTCCTATAATTGAACCATTAACTCCTTCATCTCTACTGGCGCCATCCTATATGGTGCCTTTGAAACTGGTGTCGTACCCAGCAGCAAATCAATCACAAATTCTACCTCTCTATCTGGAGGAATACCGGGTAACTCCTCCGAAAATACATCTGTGAACTCTTGTACCACTGGTATCTGTTCCAATGATGCTCCCACTCTTTGGGTATCCACAACATGGCACAGGTAACCCTTACACCCCTTTTTCAACATCTTCCTAGCTTGTATCATGGTTAGACAACAAGAGCACCCCGGTGATTTATTACCATAAAACACCACCTCAGTTTTCTTAGAAAGCCTTAGGTTTACACTCTTTCTATGATAATCTATTATCGCTCTATGGTTAATTAACCAATCCATACCGAGAATTACATCGAATTCTCTCAACCTTATTGGTAAAAGATCTACGGATAATCTGTTACCTCTAATATCTACAAAATAATTCTTATGAATGTGTTCAATGGGAATTATCTCTTCGTTTGCTACCTTAACGTCTAAAGGTACTTCTAGCTTTTCAGGGTTTAAACCTAGTTTTTTAGCAAATCCACATGCTATAAAAGAACAAGTAGCACCTGAGTCAAATAACATATAAGTATTTATTTCATTGACTGGAATGATACATGCTACTATATCCGCTGATGCAACCGCATCTTGGACAATCATATTAAAATTTTGGGCTGAGGGTCTACCCAATGATGGTGTTGGTCCAGTAATGGCTAACTTACCACTACCAGAACCCTTACTACCCTCAGATCCCTTCTTCGGGCAATTCCTTGCCATGTGGTCCATCGACCCACAAACAAAACAACCCTGGTTTTTCTTAGGATTAGGACCGTTGGGTGATATATGTCCCTCCTGTCCACAGTTATAACAACTGATTTCCCCTTCAGATAGACTCCCAGATGAGTCTTTCTGGATGTCTTGCATGCCTCCATCCTACGTTTAGGATCCCCTTGTTTCACCCCAGTTTTCCCAAAGTTAAAACTCTTCCTTTTCGGTATACTGCCACTACCACTGGCACCCTCTGCCTTGGTTCCTCCCTCTCCCTTACTCTTATTCTTTCTTTGTGGTATTGGGTCAATGCCTCACTACCACCCTCTGCTATAATCTCCTTTTCCAGAATGGTCTCATAGGAAGCACTCTGGAATACTGAAATCCTACTATAGAACTAGGGTTTTAGGCCATGCTCTAAGCTACGAGCCTTCCTCTCTTCCATGTCCACTTGGTGTGGAGCAAACCTTTCCAATTCATTGAATTTGGCTCTGTACTGGGGAACCGTCATGTCCCCCTGCTTCAGTTCTAGGAACTTAATCTCCATCCTCCCTTGCATGATAATAGGGAAGTAGTTCTCGAAGAATACCTTCTTAAAATATTCCCATGTAATCACATCAGTTCTAGCCCCACCTTGGTGAGCCTCCCACCAATAGTTGGCTTCTCCCTTCATCATGTAAGTCGCAAAAGAAGTCTTTTGCGCCTCAGCTACGTTTGTAATAACAAACGCCTTTTCTATTTCTTTTACCCATGTCTGGGCCTCCATTAGGTTCGTCGTTCCTTTGAACTCAGGTGGACCTACGCTTTTGAATTCCTTAAAGGTAGTCGTTCTGGCTACCCTAGGTCCCGCGGGTACTCTACCCCCGGTTTGGTTAAATGTAGCCGTTAATAAATTAACGAACTCTTTCATAGGGTTTTCGGACCCCCTGGTTATCGTTATGTGATTCCGCCTCCTGATTACACTGTCTTTTTCTTAGCGGCATTTCTGATTAAATAAATAAAGCTCCATTATTACTTATTGGCTTACTTAGTTATTATTCGCTGAACAACTGAAC
This sequence comes from Panax ginseng, assembly GCA_020205605.1. Taxonomy (NCBI): domain Eukaryota; kingdom Viridiplantae; phylum Streptophyta; class Magnoliopsida; order Apiales; family Araliaceae; genus Panax; species Panax ginseng. Next base: position 85,988,831 of record CM035136.1, on the reverse strand, counting down.
AATAACTCATACACAACAAAGCACATTTAATAAAAACTTCATTATATTAATATGCTTCTTTATAGTTCAAAACTATTTACAATTTGCTTTATATAGCCAAAAGCTATGACATTTCTATCCACGATTGACTTTAACAAAAATTGGGATTTACAAAAAGACTACCCGTTAACTATACAAAAGAGGGTTTTACGTCACTACACAAAAGTATTTACCGTTCTAATTCCTAATATTGCCTAACAGCATTCTCATGCTTCTCATTCGCTAGAATTGACACAATGTCCTGACTTATAGTATGTTGAGTCTGTCCCGACTCAATGGAATAACAAGCTACTTTCAACTTGAAATCCTCATGCGCACTGTCATTGATATATGAAATCCGTGCTATTTTCTGGTCTTTCTTAATCAGTTTCTTACGAAGCTCTACGACCTCGTTCTTATAATCCCTAGCCTTATCTGTCATGAGCACCTTCTCATCATGCTCTAACTCAAAGTCTGATTCTGCAATTCCTTGGCCTCATAGAGATCACTAATCTCCTCCTTCTGGTTCTACACCATATTGTGTAGTTACACGTTACGGTCAAGCACCGAGCGATACATTGCCCTCATCATATCTATAGGTGTTGGCTCTAGTGCAGGCATCACCGTATTAACTGATGTTACCTCCATATCATCCTCCACATATATCATCATATTAAGATATGATGCCAATCCCATAGTCTCCTTGGAATAGTCCTCCTCTGAAAAATACTCCTCTGGCTTTGATTCTTCTAGAATCACTAATGGTATCTCCGCTACAGGCATAGGTACATGCTCTACTCTGTTCACGAACTCTTCGCTCACCACGTGTATATCTCTATACATCAAGCTATCGATCAACATCTACAATAACACATAACAAGTTGATTAGTACATAATACACAATAATATAAGCACAAATCAAATTTAATTTATTTAAGGTTAATTTCCATCTTTTAAATCTTTCGATACTGAGTTTTCTCAATACCTTATTGACTCATTGAACTCAAGTTTACTTCCTTCGGACTTTTCCTTTCCTAACGAGGTTATTAGCCTAAGGTTCTTTCCCCCTTAAATTTCATAACCTAATGCTTTGATACCAACCTATGACGCCCCCAAATCCAGGTTTCTTCCAACCCGACAGATGGTGCTACATGGTACTACAATTTATACAGTCATTCCATTGAAACAACAACAAAATGATTGTATTTACTATCTTCTTATTACAATAGTAATAAATCATTTCCCAGGTTTATAAACTGAATACATTCTTTGTTATTTATAAGTATATTTCATACAAATACCCTAGTCTATTACATGATAATTAACTATCCAACCTAGCTTTACCTTTATCTCTCTTAGAACTCTCAGTTCATTCGGCCTTAGCTGTAATCATATAATTCAAGCAAGAAGTGAGCATAACTAGCTCAGCAAGTCTAACAAATGATAATATAAATACCACATCGAGAATTATATGATTATCTTCCATAACTGAACATATAGCTATGAAGCACTATGAAACATTGACTAGCACTTCTCATTTCATAACAACGATTCCAAAGTATATATAATAGCTTAGGAATTCTGAACCGGTCAAAAGACCATGAGCATACTCTTTTCGTTTTTATAAATGAAAATGACATCCTGACACTGTGACGCCCCCAAATCTGGGTATCTTCCAACCCGACAGATGGTGCTCCACGATACTACATTTCATACAATCATTCCATTGAAATAACAAAAAAATGAGTGTAATTACTATCTTTGTATTACATTTGTAATAAATCCTTTCTCAGGTTCATAACCAAATACATTCGTTGTTCTTCATAAGTATATTACATACAAATATACTAGTCTATTACAGGACGATTAATTGTCCATCTTAGCCTTGCCTTTATCTCTCTTAGAACTCTCGGTTTCGTTTAAACTTTTATTGCAAAACATATGGTTCAAGCAAGAATGAGCATAACTAGCTCGCCAAGTCTTAACAACGTAATCATATGAATATCACATCAATAAATACGTGCTTTATTTCCATATCTGAACAATTATCTATGAAGCATTATGAAACATTTGACTAATACTTCTCCTACAACAATTCCAGAGCATATATAATAGCTTAGGAATGATGAACCGGTCAATAGACCATGAGCATACTCTTTTCGTTTTCATACTTGAAAAGGATATCCGGCACTAAGGACCACCCATCTTTACTTACGAGCACTTCTAGGTGATCAGCCTATTGTACTCTATGTTGATCAACACTCTTATGTTAAATGTATTTACATTCAATATTTGGCAACCTCGCGTGCCCATCGAATAATCGATGAAAAATACTTTTGTTTGTACATAGACAAACTTACCTTCTCATCCGTACCAAATACTTGGCATAGGATAGCATTAACAGTTCTATATCAACAAACTGGTAAACAAATCCATCCATTCTTCAATACTTGTCTAGCCGAATTAAGATAGGCATCGACTCTTTTTTTAAAATCATTCATGCATAGTATCACATGCATCACATAAAAACTTGGCTAATATGAAGGTTAGGCAAGCGTTAAGAAAGACTTGCCTTCAAGCGTCTTCGAATATACAATTCAACTATTCTCATTCTTTGCAGGATCTACATGATACATTCACATAGCACACTGTAATTAGTTATCAAATAAACTAACTTTACGGTTCTAACCAACTTCTTTTTCTTCTATATTTTATTTGAATTAACTTCGTTATTAAAGTCGATTCAACTTTATATAGTTCGTTACGTTTCATTAACGTTCTTACGTCCTTAGCTGACATTCGATCATTATTGGTTAACTAACAACGTTGAACGTCATTCACGGTTCACTTATTACGTCTTTATGTTCTTCGTTTAATTTCTATTAAACCTTACTAGATCTTCTTACATTAACACCTTATAAGTGATTTAAGGTTAGCTTGATTATGTACATTAAGTACCTTCATTGTCTTACTTTAGGTCAACATTCCAAATGGAACCAAAAACTAACTTGGTCAACACTTTTTCATCGGCAAGCGTTGCGGTATTTGCATCCTATGTATTCTAGTGGTACTGCGGTGTCACTCTCAGAGAAGTTTTGCTGGACTCATTGCATCATCAACATGAGTCCATGTATAAACTTTTATGTTGTATGCGAGTCTCAGACGTTTTCATTTTCTCTCACCATACATACATGCGTGCACAATGGTATGGCAGAAAACATTTGGGTTGGCTGACTGCACACGAACTGTGCACCAGTTGGCCAAAATAGTTTGGTTTCCTAACGAAACTCCCGACTTCCTAATTTGTTCGTTTTACCTCTGAATTGACCCATTCGAAAGCCTACAAGTCAAGAATTACATCCTTTACGTGTTCGTATAAGAATTTCATATATCCGAATTCGTTAACTCGGAATTCACCTTTAAGTTCATTTTTAAGCGTTCGTTTAACGTTTTTCGTCCATCCAATACTCGTTTTCTTCGTTATAAGTCGGAATGCGACGATTCTTTCGCCAACGACTCTTAATTACCTTATCTCACGTGTTGACATTGGAAACCAACGTTTTCAAGTCACACGAAAACTTTTGACCTTTAATCCGGGCTTTCTACGTTTTCGACGTTTAACGTCTATTTCCGTACAATTCGTCATAACTTCGTTACTAATGTTCTCTAAGCCAAATCACATGGAATACTCCATGGACTTCATATCTACATCCTAACCAAGCAAGATGCACATATTATCATATTGATGGAGTTCAAATTTTTATCAACAATCAATCTCAACAATCAATAATTTCTTGATTTTAAGCTATATCAAACCTTGTGATTTCTATGATCTCATGACTTATAGAGATTGAATCTATGGTAAGTCACTCTCATTCCACCATACAAGCCATACCCCACCCATTTATGATTCTCCATGATAAAAGAAAACCAAAAGAGATGGAATTAGAATTGAAGAGTATTACCTTAAGAACTCTTAGTGTTCTTGTTGGACTTCTAATGAAAAAGCTTCAAGGTAGAAGAATGGTTTAAATCTAGCTCTCTTTCTCTCTCAAATATATTGGTTGAGTCTTGAGAAAACATCAAATGGCCAACTCTAGCTTTCTATATATAGAAAACCAAATGAGGGGCAAAATGGTCCAATTCTCCACCTCCTTACTTATTTACCACTTTGTCACCAAGTAAAGTACTTGGTGACCAAGTGATTTGCTTGCCTTGCACACCAAGTGGCCGGCCCACCATGCCCATGGGTCATCCCCATGGGTTTCCCCATGGGTTTTACCTATTTGGTGACCCACCGGTTCGATCCACGGTTCGGTTTTCTTGCATTGGGCTTAACCAATCTAGTATTGGGCCTTGACTTGGGCTTATCACTTAATCCCTTGGGCTTGCTCATTCAATTGATTAGACTAAACATAATCCAACCCAAATGAATTAACATTAAGTCTTAACTTAATTCTAGAATACAAATCATATTCCCTACGTATAATTCACGTATTCCTTCCGTATAATACTAGTACGATAATCATATTGTACTCCGTATTAAATCATCATATTATACATAGATACTAAATAGTCTCATACTTGTATAACACATGCCTTAACCATAACGTAATTTCTTCTACGCGTTTCATTTCCTTCTCGGAAATCAATATACTCAACCCTTAGGTTTTAAGTCCGCAGGCAAAAACTTCGTTTGCCATAATGGAATTATTATTGAATATTCCATACTATCTTCGTATTCTATCATTATGCGTTTCTCAGAATCTCAAACCCTAGCTCCGAACGAAGTCGGATGAATAGTGTTTTTACTCAAACATTCTCGAAAAACCTTCGTTCTCGTCTTGATAATTCACAACAATTAATTCTAGCACAAAGCCAGAATACTAACCACATCTACACATTCTAGGTCATAAAACGACCTTCGAACATCTTACTCACATAATTACTCAATTAAATTCATTTAATCCACATAATCAAATAAAAATTTAATTCATTAAAAATTCGAAATTCTCGGGCATTACAGGTACTAAGGTCGTACATCCGGCATTACTTATGAGCACTTCTAGGTGATCAGCCTATAGTACTCTATGTTGATTAACATTCATCCGTTAAACATATTTATGTTTAAGTTTTGGCAACCTCACGTGCCCATCGAATAATCGATGAAAATACATTTGTTTGTTCATAGACAAGCTTATCTTTGAATCCGTACCAAATACTTGGCATAGGATAGCGTTAACAGTTCTATATCAAAAGACTTGTAAACAAATCAATGAACTCTTCAAGATTAGTTTAGCCGAGTTAAAACTGGCATCGACACTTTCTTTAAAACAATTCATGCATTTTCGGACATGAATCACAGAAAACTTGACTAACACGGAGGTTAGACAAGCGTTAAGAAAACTTACCTTCAAGTGTCTTCGAATATAATATTCAACAGTTCTTAGTCTTTACAGGATCTACATGATGTATTCACATAGCACATTGTAATTAGCTACCAAACAAACTAACTTATTGTTTTAATCAACTTCTTTCTCTTCTATGTCTTACTTGAATTTATTCCATTAATAATGTCAATTCTACTTACTATACTTCATTACGGCTTGTTAACGTTCTTACGTTATTAACCGACACTCGGTCATTATTGATGAGGTACCAACGTTGAATACCATTCACGGTTTACTTGTTTACACTTTTGCGTTCTTCGTTTAATTATTGTTAAACCATACTTAACCTTCTAGTGTTATCACTTTATAAGTGATTTAAAGTTAGCCTTATCACGTACATTAAGTACATTCATGTCTTACTATTGGTTTACATTCAATTGGAATTACAAAACCTAACTTGGTCAACCATTTCCCATCGCTTGGCGTGATGTGCTTGCACTCTAGTACACCATTGGCGCTGCGGTGCCAACTACTAACGAGACGAGCCGAGCCGTACTACAAGATTGACGCTTATAATCGGGGTTGGCGCCATGCGGCGACCCCAAAGCCTCGATTGGCTTTGACGATTAACTTTTTTCACTGAACTTCTGGCGTCATAACTTATTCGTTTTACTTCCGAATTGGCTCATTCAAAAGCCCACAACTCACAAATTATCTACTCTAGGTGTTCATGCAAGAATCTTTCATTTTGGAATCCTTTAACTCGGAATTCACCTTTTGGTTCATTAACGAGCGTTCGTTTATCGTTCGTGAGCGTTCAATACTCGTTCTCTTCGTTCTAAGTCGGAATTTGACGATTCTTGAGTCCACAACTCTTGAATGCCCTATCTCACATGTTGACATTGAAAACTAAAGTTTCCAAGTCACACGACAACTTTGACTACTAATCCGAGATTTCTACGTTTTTGACGTTTAACGTCTATTTTCGTAAAATTCGTCATAACTTCGTTACTCGTATTCTATAAGCCAAATCAAATGGAACACTCCATTGATTCATCATCTACATCCTAACCAAGCAAGATGCACATACCCTATCTATGATGGTTTTCAATTTGTCCATCAACAACCATGTTAACATTCAACGATTTATACGGTTTAAACTTACATAAACCCTTATGATTTCTACTTAAACATGACTTATCAATGTTTTAATCATTAATAGCCATCCTTATTCCTCCTAAAGAGACATGCTCCACCAATCTACGATTCTCTACGAGAAAGAAATCAAAAAAGGTCGAAGACAAATGTTTACGAAAAATTACCTTTTCGTTCTTCGCGTTATTGATAAACTTCTTATGTTTTGCTTCAAAGTAGATTGATTACTTGTTTCTAGCTCTTTCTCTCTCTCAATATATGTTGGACAAAGTTTATAAAACACCAAATGACCAACCTAAGCTTTCTTTTTATAGGCAAACCAAATGGAGGGCAAAATTGTCCATTGGCCACCTCCTTACTATTCCTCACCTCCTTAATAACTTAGCCACCAAGTAATCACTTTACTTGGTGGCCAAGTGGCCGGCCCACATGTCCATGGGTCTTCCCATGGGTTTTACCCATCTCGTGACCCGCTGGTTCGATCCGCGGTTTGGTTTCTTGGATCGGGCTTGAATTAACTTTACATTGGGCCTTAACTTGGGCTTGATTACACAATTCATTGGGCTTGATATAAATACAAGTCCAATTGGATTATACAAAGTTCTTAACTCAAAATCCAATAAGAACTAATCGTATTCTACGCGTATAACTCACGTATTCTTTTTGTTTAGTATTCATACGATACTCGTATTATACGACGTACTATTATTCATACCATACTCTTATATCATACGTATAATACTTCTAATCATTATACACATTATGTGATGCCCCCAAAATTAGGTATACATCACCCATCTAGAGTCGCCAGATACATAGTACAGAATTCAAATATACCTTAATAATACAACAGTCGTGTACAATACGACAAAACATAAAATGTGAGTTTGAATACAAATATTGTCTACTAGAGAGTATACAAACTCAAAGGGAATCCTCATTATAATTATTATCACACTATTTCACAGAATAGTGAGGACTACTAATACACCATCTAGGACCATCACTCCGCTCCCGACTCGCTTCGACTATATTCTCATTTCTCAAGAGAATAAAGTGAAAGAAAGGGTGAGCTCAACTAGCCCAAAGAAGAATTATTATGACTAAGATAATGCGAGAATAAATTATTATTAGCCTTAAATGTTGTTAAACCGATACAATATAACAAACATCAAGTTTAAGCTGCGGTAATGAACAAGCAATCCATTAAAAGAGTCAAGTAGAGAATAAAATCTACTATATTTTATGATTTAAAAGGTTTTTCATCACTTTTATCATTGGGACTCGATTTTAATAAATAATCCACATCATCGAATCACCCCGCACTACTACCAAGGATATTCTTTAGTATCACGACCACAATTATCCATGCACTACGGGCCAAGAATATTTGTGTATTCATTAATGGTCATGATCATGCCACAATCGTCCATCAATGCACTACGGGCCAATGAGGACTTTTACCACATCATTTGTAATATTACGGCCATGATTACACAGAATAATCCCTGGTCATAATCATACCAAGTCCATCTATGCACTACAGGCCACAGATGACTTTCAAAAAAATATAAATATGAGGATGATGACAATGATATAAGAATTCAATAAAACAAGTTCAAGAATTAATTTATCCAGGAACTAATAATGTCCAAATTGTCAACATGATACTGCTTTGTAGAGTAAAATTCAAGAATGCTCAGAAGAATATTTCCATGAAAAGATACTGGATGAAGCGCAAATATCAAGGATATTCCACTAATTTCATGGAGTATAGAAGTCAAAACTTTAACCAACTGAGTATAATAAAGAATGGAATAACAAAAGAAATCACCATGCATGCGGTACTTCGCATAGACAGGTTATTCCAACAGAATACTAAATAACGGAACCAGTCGGGGCAAAAATTACCGATAGGATGTTCCAATGTAATAATAAAGAATGGAATAACAATGAAATCACCATGAATGCGGTACTTTGCGATGTATGAGTTATTCCAACGAGAATACTAATAAGGACGGAATCAAAGTTCGGCAGAAAGTTTATGAGACGTGATATTCCAATAGAATAATAATAAAGACGGAACCAAGTCCGGCGTAAAATGCACAGACAGGATATTCCAACATAATAATAAAGAATGGAATAACAGAAGAATTTCACCAAGTATAGGGTATTCCGCGTATACATGTTATTCCAATAGAATAATAAAGAATGGAATAACAGAAGTTATCTTCATGAATAAGAAAGAAAGAATACCCCTTACGAGTACAACAAATAATATCCCTATTTAGTACAACCAAATAATATCCCTACCTTAGAAAGAAGAGTATTGGATATAGAAGTAGTGAAGTAGCAGAACACTTTTCTTCTTTCTCTCTATAGTTTCTCTCTCTAGAGTTTCAGTGAATTCGTAAGAAATAATAAATGAATGAGCTTCTATTTATAGAAGAATGGACTGCATAATAACTAACTCATGAACGGTCCAGATTGATTTACTTTAATCTGACGGTCCATATTTAAAGCAAAATCTTTTAAATAAAATATAATATATTCTATTTATAATCTAATAAAGCGAATAACTTTATAAAAGATTTTACTATGTAAATACTATGCAGGCACTATGCAAACACTATACATAATAAAATATAATATATTCTAATTATTGAATAACTTTATAAAAGTATTCTGTTTTATATAAAAAAAAATTTACTATGCAAAACACTATGCAGATACTTTATGCAACACTATGCATAATAGAATATAATATATTCTATTTATAGAATAACTTTATAAAAGTATTACATTTTATTACATTAATAATACCAATAAAACAAAACCGAGTGACTTATCACGTAAGCATCAATAATCAATACTGGTAGTGTGCTACTATGCAACCACGCCAGACATTTGCATTTTTAACACCGGGTGTTTCAACAGTTAACGGTAAAACTTCCGTCGTTATTTTCATAAAAATATTTTTGTCATTTTTTAACTACAACAATAATTCCGTTGTGGGGTCCACCAATGATTGTACCATCGTACGG